>JANHFK010012842.1:0-10068 GCA_036250565.1 Sibynophis collaris | reverse complement strand
GTTGTCCCAATTTTTTTAAATAATGTTATTTTGTCAATTAATGTGATCTTTGCACATTTAGAAAGCATTCTACTACTGGAATTTTTTGCTAAACATTGGTGAAAGATGGAGAAGGAGGTAGCTCTCTATCCTTCACATTATTTTAAAAAATTACAAACTACCTTCCAACAATATTATCCTCCATTTCCATCTCTCCATTGCTAATACTCCAGATTTAATGAGCATATGACTGCCGAGTAAGATTGTGATGAGCTTGAGTTTCTGTGATAGTGGAAAAGATTAGTAACATAAAGTTTATATGGTCTAGCTTTAAATTAAACCTACCTATATTAATTGTATTGATACTGGTCATTTGTGCAAATATTCTAAAAATACTTTGTTTGCAAACACTTTTCTTATATAGAAAAAATGCAACCTTGTTAGAGATAAGAGAGGTCGTTTGTTATTGTTCCACTTGATAAAGTTACAAAGGAAGTTTATTTTTATTTTAAACTTACATGTAGGCACTGCCAAGCATTTCAATAACCATACTATTGTTTAAAATAGAGAGTTTCCATTTCAGGTATAAAAATAAACTTGTTTACTTTTCAAACACTAGCAGTGGTGCTGATATGCAAACTATTAAAGTGCAAGATTGCACATGATATGTATTATCTGGTTCCTTAGAACAGCGGCCCCCAACCTTTTGGGCACCAGGGGACAGTTCCATGGAGAGAGGTTTTTTTGTGGAATGGTGGAGATGTGGTTTTATGTTCTGCCTGTATCCTCCGGATGGGGCTTTGCTTGTTTGGGCAACCCAGTTTCTGGCATACTGTCAGGTTGGGTACCCCTACCCTAGAAGTTCCAGAAGATCTGCACATAGCAACGCCTGAGACATTCATAAGCTGGATAGCTGATTAGACATCCAGTTAGGAAGCCACTGCTGTATCCCCATAGATGTTTTGTATATCGTTATGTGGATTGCATGGTATATGTTTACTTCTGTTCTGTTCTCATTATATGCTAAATAATGAATAATAATAATAACTAAGAGGCAGTCTACATTGGCAAAGCTAGGCCTCCTAGGCAAAAAGACAAGGAATCTGCAGCTTTTCTAATTTGTTTTATATCTTCTCAAAGGCATTTTCCTGCAGTGCTGGGATGCAGAAAACAGTGGAGCAGGTAGCTGTTGACAGAATCCCCAAAGAACACCTGTAACTAAAAGATATCCAAGAGGCAGTCCTCAAAATTCTGCAGAAAGGGCAATGCACCAGGGACTGGACACTTCACATCTCCCAAAGAAGAAAAAATAAAATAATTATTGAATGTGAGGAGAGAGGTATGTATCAGTACCTCACTAAGCTGGCACCTATCTTGTGGTCCTGATGATAGAAATACACAGGACAGCTGCCTTGGGGTCTTGAAAGGAAGAGGGAATGCAAGCCTAGCTCAACTTCCTTTGAACAGAAATAGTATATCTCCAAGTATTAGATGCTGATGAGAATGAAGTTGAAAAGTAACTATAAACTCGCTATATAGACTGTATGATTCACTAGTGTGGTTCTAAGAGGTATAATCTTGGCCTTGATTTGATCCCATGCCAATTCTTGCTCTTTCCAGAACTTCAGAGACAAAAGCAGACTCTCTCCAAATTAAGGAGAAGAGAAGAATCAAAATTTCCTTCCAATATTTACTGCTAGTAAGTTTTCTGTTGGGAATCAATATATCGTTGTTGGAAAAAGGATACAGAAAATCATGCAATTTTGATATTATCCAGCTTAGTATGTTTCTGGCCATGAAGAGATGTCACTGAAAAGCCTCATATATTTAATCTATAGCCAAGAAATTAAGAGCAGATACTTTCAGGGCATCTATTTGAAGACACAACATTTATCTGGCTGGAATGCAAAATGGTTGACCAAGCCAGTTCAAGACAGTGACTTCTTCCCAAAGGAAAAGTCTGATGCTTTGGCTCCCTTGTCAGCCAAATCCCATAACACTTGGAATTTGGTTAAAAGACAGGTGTGTGGCTTCAGCATCTTTAAGCTATAGAGCATTTTGTTTTGGCAGAAAGAGAATTTTTTTTCTGTCCTGGATTGCTATAAAAGAAATGATGTCTGAAGTTAAAACCCAAGGTAGATAATTACTTTACTCTCTCTCTCTCTTTCTCTCTGTCCTTAAACCCAGCACCATCTAACAATACTTTAGGCTGCAGAAAAAGGTGTCTGCACCTAAGCAGCTTGGAGGAACGAATGGCAGGAGAAAAAAAATCAACAGTATGGCAACACAAGAGAAATCGGAGTAGAAATTGACCAAGAGCTACACCAATGTGTCTTGCCCAGTCAGGTAGCTTAGTGGAGCTTCTATATAAAGAGGCAGGCTACATCCAAAGAGCTATGCTTTCTGTGCCAAAAGAAGAGAAATATGCAGCTTTGGTGATTTGTTTGGTAGCTTCCTATAGACATTTTCCCGGCAATGGCATATATAGAAAAGATGGAGGAGGTGATCTTTAGCAGGAACCCAAAGTTCTTGGGAATTCTAATGACTTTATGACATCATCCATCCAATTAAAAGGTGTTACTGTCAGTTGTCAGTTACCAGAGTGAAGGTATCTTTCAAGATGTAAGTTATTTTTCAGAAGGGCTGTTGGACAATAGAGACCTTCCCTCTTTTTATAGTCAATTTACCAGAAGGGTATTCCAAGGATGAACATGCTTTTTTGTAGGAAAGGGAAGCAGAGAGTTATGTTCCTGAAAACACCCAGCTCCTTTCATTGTTACTTTTAATTATTGATCATATTTAAGCATGTGGGATCCCACACTTCCTTTAACTTGCCATAAATTAGACATTATTGCCCTTGGTCTTCTGCCTCTCTGTGATAGGGCTTTTCTCATTAGTGGTTGGTTGTTTTTTTTTGAGGGAGAATGTGTGTGGGGAAACTGGTTGTAGAAGTCATCTGTGAGCCGATATTCAGAGTTGTCCAGAGGGAACAATATACCTGGTGAAGGATACCAGTCACTATATACAGCAAAGGAGAAAAAAATAATTGTTAATATCAGGCTCCAAGCAACCCATGAAGCATTGTGGTTGGAAGACCTTTTGCCCTGGGATGGGAGAGCTGAGAAGGGAACAGTAGGGAAGGAATGGCTCCTTCACAGAGATTTATATAAAAAAATCTTTTCCCAAATGCAAGGTTGCTCAGAGATACAGCACAGACCAAACCTTTTCTGACCACTAAGAATCGGTTCATGCTGAAGCATCTCTGCCTGCACTGCCTTCTTGTGAGGTTTTCTGCCTTCCATGGGAGCCTTCTGGGAAACCTTTCACTTCTCTGCCTTAAATTCACATTGGCAAAATTGCCTACAGTTCTGAGAAGCATAATTAGGCTGAACAGTGATAAAGAAAGAAACAAATTCTGATGTTAAGGTTTATCTTAATATTGTGATAGAGGACAAAGGAAGGTGTCTTCACCTAAGCAGAAACAATAGTGCAAGCTGACCCGAGAGACAGGGGTGTAGGGACACCCACTGATAACATGCTTCCAAAGGCCAGATCACGAGTGCATCAATCAGTCTTGCTTAATTTGCTAGCTTAATGGAGTTTCCACATTAAAAAGCAGTCTACATCCAAAAAGCCAGTCCTCTTGGACAAAAAAAATGGGGAAAGAGCTGTTTGTATAATTTTAGGGGGCTAGCAATCAAAGACATCAATCTGGCATTGCTGAGATGCAAAAATTCGGGACCAGGTGATCATTGTTAGCACCCCATAATGCTCAATGGCAAGGAGGCCTGGAATCTCTTTGAAAACTCCAGGGCTTTTGGGAACTCATGCATTTACCCCTGGGCTTAACTCTCAGTTACACACTGTCCTCAGTGAGTGAAAACTTCCCTTTTAAAATGTCTGTTCAATT
This sequence comes from Sibynophis collaris, assembly GCA_036250565.1. Classification (NCBI taxonomy): domain Eukaryota; kingdom Metazoa; phylum Chordata; class Lepidosauria; order Squamata; family Sibynophiidae; genus Sibynophis; species Sibynophis collaris. The sequence goes on along the minus strand of JANHFK010012842.1, from coordinate 6,179 downwards.
TCACAAGAGCTGCTGGGCTCTGAACATTTTCATTCCTTATTGGTGTTATAGACTGGAATGATCGTTTTTCCAACTGATCAGGAAATGGCATTCTTAAATTTCTGAATTAGGTTTCTTAAATTTGATACACTAAATGTGACCATGGAACACACAGATCACACAAAATCAAATCATGGTTAAAACATCAGCTTTACCCCAGAAGTACTATTTTTTCACTTTGGGCTTTCTCCATCATAAAAATATTGTTATAAGATCTAAGTATGTTCAAATGAGTCCAACGATTCTGGAAAGTACACTTTTGTCCATTCCTTTCCTTAGATTTCTTCTTCTCTGTTCTAGGGGATTTTAAAACTATTTTTTCTGTTTTGGAAGAAAACCAAGGAAGGCTAGGACCACAAACGATCCAGGAACTGGTGTTCAAACTTCTGCAGAAACAACAACATGCCATCAGGAGGACAGTATCACGTCTCCTTAGAAAAAAAGTGAAATTTATTATTGATATGAAATCTAAAAAGTGAAATTGTGTGGTGTGGTAAGTAGATGCATATGTTTCAGATAGGACATTAGACGAGAAGGGAAGGACTTCCCTCAGAGTGGACTTCTCCATGTAAGGTTATACAGGAGCCAGGTCTGCATCATTTCAGATTCAAGGTTGGACATTGAAACAGGGTAGAGGCCAAACTGTTCCCTTGCCTACTAAGCACTCCTTCTCTTGAAGCTCCTGAGTCCACACTGACTTCCCACAAGTTCTGCTTCTATGGGATTATTCTGTGAACCTTCCAGATTGTTCAGTGGCACTTATCTACATTTTGGCAAATGGAGAGAATATAGAAAGCACCCCTCCCTCCTTTCAGATTTCCCCGCAAAGGACAACCCAAGGAAAAGGAAGCTCCTCCTCAGGAAAAAAATACCTCAATCAAGAACAGGGCACCACGTGAGGCTGCCTGAGTCAGAAGAGACCTATGGAACAGCCAAAATCTGTGGCAAGAGATCCATGAGAGGACTAGCAAGGCAACACAAATAGTAGTATGTAATGGTAGGTCAGAGTGACCTTGAGGGACAATGAGAAAAGATGCTACCCATCTCTTACCTCTCACTTATAGGAGGTGAAACACTGTAATTGAATGTATGGATGACTTTGGAGAACTGAGGAAGAGATGCTGGCTAGGAAACAAGCAGAAAAGAGAGGCAGGAGCCCCATGTCATTTAATGGTCAAAGGAAGAAACTTAGAAAGGACACTAATTGATCAAGTGTTTAAAGTAGTAGCAGAAGTTTGTGCCTTCTGACTTGCAAGATCTAGTTAATGTAGCCTTACAATATGGTAGACATAGCTCATCTAGTCATGTTTCTGTATAGCTTGAGAGTGCTGACACAGTGCTTGGAGGCTGTAGGGGCCTAGATAGGGTGCATAGCACCTCTCCTTTAGAATATCTTCCCTCCTAAAGTTAGGAGGGTCCCATCCTGTTGGCCTTTTGCAAGGCCTTTGGCCCCATGTAAGATTAGGTGAATTTAAGCGACATGAGAGAAGCATAAAGCCAGCCTGATGATGGCAAGTGGAACTTGCCAAAACGTCGTTTAAATTCACCTAATCTTACACGGGGCCAAACCCGAAAACCCCCCCATGACCAACATATATATACCCGTGAAAATCTTCGAAAACATATATGCATGTATGTTTTTCTTTTTGTAGTGTTCTTAACTGGTTTATTTTTTATTCTTTGCCACCCAGAATCACTTGTTTGAGATATATAAAGTGAATAAATAAATAAACTTTGGATTCTATTCCTCCATTTGTTTTCCTAAAGAACCTGTGCTGCTTTTCTATTTTTCATTAAAAAAATTTGCAATCTCTTTGTTTAGTTTTATTATCAGAAAAACAAATGGTATCCATAAAAAGTAGCGTCAAAGCAAATTCTGAAATTATTTTCACATGGAGCAAGATTAGAAATTTTGCATAAAGATACATAAGAGAAGTATTGATGACACAGGGAGTCCCAATCTCAGTGCCAATAGCTATGCTCTCTAGTGTGATACTGCACTGCCATCTGGGGATTAGCTACATATGGGCTGAATTCTCTAATAATGTAGCCTGATTTTAAGCACATTTAGCAAAATAAATAACTATTTAATGCGAGTTTATTTTTATGTGGATTATTCAGAATATTTCCCTGGAATTTCCTTTTAGTTTGTAGAAAAAATGCATGAAATAAAAGAAAAAAATATTAAGCTGTGTGATGTCAAAAACAATTTGCTTGTTCTTCCCTATCATCTTCAGGTGTTTCTGCAAGTTGTAACCTAGTTTTTGTAAATTTACATACTGTAGATTATTTGCCAACAACTAGATAAAATTGAATATTGCCCTGCTAGGATTTAGGCTCTGCATGGATCATTTCCTAAAAAAGCTTTTTATCGGTAATGACTACTTCCTCTCACATTCATTTATTTAACAATGTTTATAAAATTTTATAAATGCTATTTTAAGTACAGTATTTTGGTACTCCTTGAAAAAAATGCAATATAAAAATATCTTTATTTAAGAACTGGTAATTTGGACTCTACAGCTGGGGAATCATTTTCAGCATCAGAAACATTTTTTAAAAAATCATTTGATTGATTGTATTGAAGTCTGCTCAATAATCATAGTTCTTTATATGGTATACGTGATAATGGAAGCGTAAGAAATATTTTTTTAAAGGTATTACTTTTAAAAAGTCACTTGTCTTTCCATACATTTTTATATGTATGCACACATTTTGTATTTTTCATACATACATAAGCTATTCAGACTTATTAAACCTTCAGATAGTTACTCATGCCTTGCTCACCTCACAATTGTATTGAAATGCGCTGTATATGGGTCTGCCCTTGAAGACCCCCCCTGGAGGATACAGCTTGTTCAAAATGCAGCAGGGTGTGTAGTAACGGTCACCTTAAGTACTGTATGCCTATGTCACCACTGCTATACAAGTAGCATTGATTGTCAGTTGGCTTCCAAGTGCAACTCAAAGTGCTAGTTATTACCTGTCAGATCCTGTACTAAATGGCATACGCCCTGGGTATCTGATAGATGACTTGTCTTCAATCATTTCTGCCTGCCCAGTACATTCTGGCAGAGTAAATGCCTTTAGGTTCTCTTCATTAAACACTCATCTTGTGGGACCAAGAAAGTGTGTCTTTTCTACTGCAGCTCTCACCCTCTGGAACAGCATCCCTTTAGGAGGATGTCCTCTCCCCTAGAGTTCTAGAAAGCCCTGAAACTTTGGTCCCAGACCTGGGTTTGATATTTTGTTTGTCTAGGGGCCGTATTTTGTCTTATTCAATTTTGCTGTTTATAAGATTTTTAAAATAATGTATTTTTTTTTAATATCCCACACCTTTATTTTTCCAAATAACTCATGATGGTGAATATACCCAACAAACCTTCATCCTCCTATTTTTGCCTCAACAACAATCCTGTGAAGTGAAGTTGGGCTGAGAGTGAGCGACTGGCCCAAGGTCACCCAGCTGGCTTCCATAGTTAAAGCAGGACTAGAAGTCATGGTCTCCTGCTTTGTAGTTGGGTCTAGTTGAAAAGTCCCATTCCTTTCTAGCTTGGTACCTTAAGCACCAGACCAAACTGACTCTCTGTACAACCTAGTACAAAATCTGGCTATAACACACAAATGGAAAAGAGAGAAAAAAAGATAATTTGTATAAAATGGTGTCTCATTGGTGTTTGTCACCAGAAAAAAAATCTGAAATGTAAAGGTACTTTGAATTCACACTAAAAATAAGGGACTTTTTATCATGCTTGGTGGACATGTAAAAAAAGTTTTGAAATGGATTCCAATGCATTTGTTAATTTATAAGATTTTAAAGATTAATATACTGAATCCACTTTATTTTGGGGGTGATTGACAAAAAAATTAGGAAAAAAATACACATAACTTTAAATTTCTATATGGTAAGTAGTAACTCGCAAGGCTTTATAGAGACAATAATGGAAAGATTTGACATTACCCATAATGGAAGAGTAGATGGTGAAAATATCTTGCCAAAATTGCAAAATTAACAGCTTTGATTAGAAAAAAAGACACATTAATTTGACACTATTTATATTTTGGTCTTTCTTTCTGCATTTTTAGCTTTAGTCTTTTTTTCTCCTTTTTTCTTCTCATCTATTTTAGTTAGTCAGCTTTAATCTTGTTTAAAAAAATTAAGTTATAAAAAATGTAGGTCAGCTCCAGGAAGGAGTTGTTACAGCCTTTGAAAGTTTTCCAAATTGGTCAGTTGCTCCATTTCCCCCCCTATTTCTCTGTTTATGTAAGCATCAACAGTTTCTTTGTACAGACTTTTGTTTTCAGTAGTCCTTGCGGATTAAAGGACTACTGGGGGGAAAAAGCTATTTTAGTCCAAGCTATCTGTCTTTTTTGTTGTTTTTAAAGTGCTTTGATGTTTTTTTCCTATTTTTGTAAGTCGCCCAGAATCTATTGGAGTTGGGCAGCGAATAAATTCAAATTAATAAAATAAAATAAAACAAATATCCGCTTCGATACGGCGCGGAGGAAGACGGAGGATCACATAGCCGTTTGAAGACAAAAGCTAACGGCCCTTTGTGACTATGGCCACGCGCCTTCCCGCCCCTCTGATTGGTTGCGCGCATCGAAGCGCTATTGTCCCGCAATAATTCGTTCCCGTCGAGCGGAATGGTGTGACGCCCTCGTGGCGGTCGCGCGCCAAAAAAAGGCGCGAGGCGGCGAAGAAATGGCGTCGAGCGTTTCGGACCACCTACAGAAGGAAAGCGGGCCCAAAGAAGAAGAGGGAGCTGCCGGCACGTCTCTTGTCTCATTGGAGAGCCCACCTCGAAAGGCGAAGAGCCACCGCCTCTTTCGTCTCGGTGGGGAAGAAGACCAAGGGGTGGGGGAAGCTGGGCCACTGCCGAGGGAATTCCCGTCGTACCTGGGAGCGCTGGGAGGCCGGGAGAAGGTGGCGCTGTATTGCGACGACCTCTTGAAGGGCTGCAAGGTGGGTCGGAAGCGGTGAGAGCCGGGGAAGCCCTCTCTCTGCTCACCCCCAACCCCCGGGCTTGTATAAAGGTGGGAGCTTTCTGAACTTCTTCGAAGGGATCCATTGATTGTTCATATTATGCTTACCTATTTCTACCTGTGTTCTTCCAGAGGAACGTACGTAAGGGGTATTTTTTTGAAAATGTTCGTTTTTTGAACATTTGTGAGTGTGTGTGTGAGAGAGAAAAAGGGAGAGAGAGAGAGAGAGATCCATAGTTGTGAGGCTGACAGAGGCTGCATTAGATAGGAAGGCAAAGAAAAGCGATACCTTTGAATTCATCCCAGAAATTAAGTGGGAGGTAGCATCAGTAATTGGCATGTTTGAAATTAACCGCCTAGTCCCAATAAAGTTTCTCACTGGCATATTTTGTAATAAAGTTATGGCTTCTGAATACTAAAACATATATCACGTGTTATGAATATGGATATATGGATCACTATAGATAAAACTCTTTTTTTTCCAAGATAAGACATACCAGAGATATCAGTATAAGGTAGTTAAAAAGTGTTCTGTTATCAGAGCCTTTTGGACATGTTTGAATTTGATTCTCAAAAAGAGATGCAGTTCCTCTTCAATTCTATTACTCCTCTGTCATCATTATATTTAGTATATGGCATCAGTAATACTAAACACAAGCCAGGCTTGTTTAAAATGTATTATCCACAGGATTTTCTCAACCCACAATAAAGTGCTGACTACCTACCCTTTAGACAGCAGTAAATTCAGTAGCATGAAATGACCTGCTCCTTTTGCCAATCTCTATTCTGGTGACATTGATTCTGCACTAACTCAGTGCTGATTGATGCTATCCTGATTTTCCATACTTAGTGATTGATAAGCAAAATGTTTGGTTTCAATGCATCAGCAGCTGATAGTAAAATCATTCACATTTTCTTTGTTTATATAAGCTGCCTTTTGCAAGTGACTAATGGTGAATTTGTCGATGCGATGGTCTTATTAATAAATTTATTTTCTGCCCATCTTGCAGTTCAAGGCAACTGACAAATACAGATCTAACATTGAATGAAAGTGCTAATTTGGACATTTTATTTATATATATATATATAGGGTATGGCTAGCTGATGAGAGCTAAATAGCTTGAAATAGATCTATACTAGTCTCCCTTCATTTC
>JANHFK010012778.1:0-10073 GCA_036250565.1 Sibynophis collaris | reverse complement strand
TGGAAAGACAAATGTATATTGAATATTGTTATTGGAAAAATAAAAATAAAAAACTTTTTTCAAAAAAAAAAAAGTAATAAAATGGGTCAAACTCACTTAACAAATGTTTCACTTGGCAACATAAATTTTGAGCTTTTGCCTTGTGACTCAAGGACTACCTGTATTTAGAATTTTATTTTTTTTAAAATGCATTGGACTTCTAAAACAGACAAAGAATGAATTCTTTGCAAAGGTTAGGGTAAACTGTATCTTAACTTGCATCTTAACTTTTTAAAACTGCTATTGACATTGATATGCTAATTTTTTAAATAGAAATCTTTTAGAATTTTTTTTAAAGAAATCTTGGCATAAATTGATTTTGTACTGAAAGTTGTTTTTTTCATTTCTCCCCCCTCCCCTCCCCTCCAGAAAAGTCATGCGGTCCGGCCCCAGAAATCCCCAATGCTTCACTGGAACACGCAGATTCAGAACGATATGATTCTGGAAAAATAATAAATTATACATGCAATTATGGATTTGATACTAAAGAATTTACTAAAAAAACATGCAAAAGAGGAAAATGGATAGGACCCTTCACTTGTAAAGGTATAGTAATTTTATTTTTGAACTTCTCAAGCTAATTGTTTTTGAAGGAACATTGTTGAAAAGTGATGCTTAAAGGAAAGAGGCCAAACTTGCTGTCTTACTCTTTCAATCTATGCAGACTCAGACAAACAGGCATTTGTTGTTCCAGAGATTGAATGATTCTGTACATTGTGTGGGCAAAGAAGGCTAGATTAAACCAACTAATGGAAACATTATTGGAACTGATCAACATGTGAACAATTTAATGACTTTATCTGGCCTAATATTGATGATATATTTTGTCATAATTTATTTTTGGTCTATATTCTATCCCTCTTGAATCACTTCAGAAAATTGAAGTTTTGTATCCTCTATCCATTTAGATGCAACATGTCCCACACCTCCTATAGTTGAAAATGCTGAAATGATTGGAGATGCAACGAAGAAGTACCTGAATGGCGAGAAAATAAATTATCGGTGTAATGACGGTTTTGATACATCTGTATCAGCTACCGTAGTATGTAGAGAAAATAACTGGTCACGCTTGCCAAGATGTGTAGGTAAGAATGTATGGTCTATATTTTTGCTGAGATTCACAAAATTCACATAGAGAGTACCTTTAAAAAAAATCAGAAATAAAATATTATTAATCTGAACCATTCACCCAAGACAAGCTGATCCTGTGTTGTTGCTCTTAGTTTTTCTGTTTGACAAATAGATAAGTCTGTGAGCATTTTGATACACTCATCATTTTTCCACCCATCTCCAATTGCCCAACTTCCAACCCACAGGCCAGCATTCCCCCTCAGGTGGCCAGCAAAAAGGAGCAAAATATAGCCTTTAACTAGTCAGGAAAAAAAATAATAAGTTACAACTTAATTACAGGACTACTCTTCAGAATAATTAAAAAGGATGGGGAGATTCTTGCCAATGGTAACTGGTATCTTGAGCTCTAGAAAGTGGAGACACTGAGAGCTGAGAGACAGGATGAAGCTGAACTTCCTCCAATTCGAAATGTTTTCTTTTCTGTTCAAGAAGAAATGTAGCTCAATATTCTTGGGAGTATTTCCTCGGCTTCAGTATTTCCTAATCAGATGGCAGGGGTGTCAGCCTAGATATCCAGTCTATGTGAGGTCATGGAAACCCAGCATGAGGGACAGATTTTAGATTAGTGCAATGTTTGTGTCTTGATATATCACCTGTGGTTGCCTTGTGGTTGCTTGAATGATCAAGCTTGTCTGCTTATTTATTTTTCCTCCATTTCTACCCCATCACAATCTAGAGACTGTTAGCTGCTTATATAGAGTATAAAAACCAAATATAACATCCTCAGTATAATCAACTGTAAAAATAGTAAAGCAACAGAACAAATTAAGCAACCTTTATATTAATCTGTTCTCTCTCATGCAGATCTGATGGTTTCCAAACATCAGCAAAGGATATTGAGACCATCTCCCTCACAGCCTAGAGTAGAGCTTCCATTATTTTGATATCCAGCTTCATGAGAGACTGCAGGGAAGGGAAAAGGCCAGAATAGTTAATCATGCAGAGGTTCATTAGATAGCTTCTTTTCTGCATGTGGTTCATAAAAGGTAAAGCTTCCCCCTCGCACGTATGTGCTAGTTGTTCCCGACTCTAAGCGGTGGTGCTCATCTCCGTTTCTAAGCTGAAGAGCCAGCGCTGTCCGAAGATGTCTCCGTGGTCATGTGGCCGGCATGACTAAATGCCGAAGGCACACAAAGCGCTGTTACCTTCCCACCAAAGGTGGTCTCTATTTTTCTACTTGCATTTTTTAGTGCTTTCGAACTGCTAGGTTGACAGAAGCTGGGACAAGCGAACCGCTGAACTGCCGACCTTTCGGTTGACAAGCTCAGCATCTAAGCCACTGAGCCACCATGTCTCTATTATATAGTTCATAGAAGGATTTAAATTTCTTGCAGGATAATCCAGTTTTCAATAAAACATTTCAGAGTTGCTCTAATACACAATTACCAACTATGTATTAACGTTATATTCTTATTTAGCTTTTACAAACAAAATTAGAAAAGAGATTTTATACAGGTTCTCCCACCCTCCAAGTTAACAATCATCCTACAAAAGAAGTTTCAGAGAAAATTATTTACACAGACACAACACTACCATTAATCTACGGCTGATTAGATATGACAGTATTGATTGAAAGCACTCAGTTTCATTTCTTCAAGATGAGTAGAAATAAATGCTGTAGGAGGAAGAGAAGCTTCCTCTGTCTGTAGCCTCACACTGTCCTCACCTCAAAGGGAAGCAGCCTCAAACCTGCAGCATCACCCTTGTATTTTCTGTGCTATACGATGTGTGCTGACTAGTTTTGGTTTCAAAAGTGGGAGTATGTTTTCAGATGTTTGCTTTAGGAAAACCAAGTGCATTTTATTTGAATAGGACCATTTTTGATTTCCATTTTAGATGTAAGATGTTCTTCTCCCCCTGAAATTCAAAATGGTCAGATTATTGATGAAATAAAGACAAAGTATTTGCCCCGGGACAGGGTGCAGTATCAATGCAACCCAGGTTATGCTCTTCTTGGATCTCCTTTCGTTACATGTTTGAAGCAAGATTGGGAGCCAATACCACGTTGTACAGGTATTATGTACAGATCTTCACTATGTAGAATTGAAGTTAGAATTGGAAATGAATTCGCTTTTACTTCACTGCCTCTTTCATGTTATTTTGAAAATGTTCTGTCAGGCTTTTTCAGTATTTTATCGCTAGAATTGTAAAATTTAATGTCCCTGTTGAACTGCGAAAGTAGAATATATTTTCATTAACATTGCCCTTCTCCTACAAAAGTTTAATTTTCTGTTTATATAAATCTATTCAATTCATTTTATAGCTAGAAGTTTTTTTCTTATTTGGAAGAGTATGTGTCTTTTGGAGCACAAACATGGATTTCTATTTCACAATTAGCCTCTCCTTCTCAGTGCTATGATATCATAGAGCATAAAACTGGTTGTTATTTTAAAAATCTCATATATATTACATATATTATTTATGTTAATTTCTCCATCTGTTTTCACACCTATAGTCATCATTCTACCAAGATATGTAGATTGACTCATTTGCTTAATTTTTTCCATTTATTAATAATTTGTATTCCCTTTTCCCTTTCAAATGTAATCATCTGAGGGTTTCCTGTATTGCTCCTCATTGCAACATTCACATGTCTAACATTCATTCAAATCATTTGCATTCTCAGCCAACATTGTGACTTCACCCATAAATGAAATTTATGTTCACATTCATGTCCCCAACCAATGCAGGCCTCCTCATAAGCGCTTATTATACTTTTATAAAGGAATATATAATAATTATGCAATTCCAGGTATGTGTGTCACATACCCATGTCTAATATCCTGCTTAGTTAAGTGTTCCTTCGGTTGTCATGTTTGCTTTATATCTCTCTAATACCTCTGTTATCATATTCAGCAACCAACTTTCAACTCTACACAAAATATTTCATAATTTCAAACCTGTTCCTTTTATCATAAACTCTTCCTAAATCAGCAAACATAAAATAGAATTTATTTCTCACAGCCAATTATTTCTTAATTTTAAGAAATTAAGAGTGTCTTAATTTTTGTGAAGCTAAAGGACAATGATATTAATTGTATATCCCTGTCCAGCATAAAACCCTGCTGCACTTCCCTAATTTTGCTCGCTGTCACATTTTGTAAGTTTTCAGACTTCTCTCCCAAGTACATTCAAAGGAATAATTAATAAGGAGAAATAGCACCTGTAACTGTGATACCGATTGTCATCGGGGCACTAGGTACCATGGCCAAGAATTTTACAAAACACTTCAAGAAATTGCAACTTCCTGCAATAACACCAGCAGAACTGCAAAATATTGCGCTACTTGGAACATCATATATTTTAAGAAGGTACTTGGTTGATACCTAGGACGCTGGCAGCGACCTGTATCAATCATTGGCACTGGTCAAGGACATTTGTTACATATTTGTTACATATTTTGAATGCTCAGTTGACTGTGTTTCATATTCAATGAATAAAAGATAATAATAATAATAATTTGGAGGAATTTGTGAAACACCTGATGGGAAAAGTTGCTTGTATCCATTCTCAGTAGGAGACCAAACATAGAGTAGGTCCATTAGAGATGCCCAGGGAGTGGGCTTATCCAGGTATCTGGGAACAGTTTGATTTTGTTAGATCTAAGGAAGTGGACAGGGTCCTCAAGGCTGTCAGTGCAAGTACCTGCATATTAAATCCATGTCCCTCTTGGTTGATAAAAATCTCCATGATGTTGACCTCCAGGTGGTGATCAATGCATCACTGCAGAAGGGGGCATCCCTGGGACCTTTTAAGGAGATTTAGTCTGTCCTCTCCTAAGATGCTGTGGATATCTGGGTGGGGGACAACAGACTAGAATCCTAGTATGACTATGTTGCTATGACTGCTTGGAGCTTGGGATCAGTTTTGGATGGGGTTTCACTGCCCCTGACAAATCCTGTGTACAAACTTTGGGTTCTCGTAGACTCATAATGCCTGCTCAATGGCGCATGTAACATTGCTGTTATCTAAGTTGCACTAGTTGCTGGTTTGCTTCTGGGTCCAGTTCAACATCTTGGTTATCATCTTTAAAGCCCTTCATGGCACAGAGTACTGTTTCACCCCAATGAAATTGGCCCACTCTACTCACTCTGGAAAAAGGAACATGCTGCAGGCATGCATCAATCAAGGAACTTTGCTAGCAGGATCTAGTAAATGATCTTTCTCTGCCAGGCTCCCACCATCTGGAAAATCTTACTGCTGGAAGTAAGATAAATCCTCACCCACTAGGCCTTCTGGATTTGCCTCATAATGTGGTAGAGCCAATTGACTTCAAGCCATGGTGGAGCACTTTACACTGGAATTAACTAGTGTAACTAGTAATTAAGAAAGAAGATTGCAGTATTGTAATAGTTTCCAGTTTTAGTCAAGCTCTATTAATTTTAATGTTTATAATTTTTAAATGTTTTTCTATTCTTGCTTTTTTGTGTTGCAAGCCTCCTGACATGGATGGCACAAATTCCAATACTACACAATTTATTTGTGCAGAGTTTGAACAGTTATTAATGGAGAATGGGTAATAAAATTAAGAATGCCTTATGGGGAGATGCTATTTATCCCGAAACAATTGTTATTCATTTAAAGATCTGACTTAAGGTATTAAGAAAGTAGTGACACAAAATGTTCTAAAGTTGAAAGACAACACTAGTAATCATTTTCTACCTATCAATTGGTCAAGCTGTATTATATTGTTGCTTTTTTTAAATAAAAATTAGTATAATTTTGAAATATAGTTTCTTATGAATATGTTTAAAACGTGTATCTATGTGTCTCCACTATCATATTGGTAATCATGAGGAGTGCTGCTCAATAGATTCTGTATCTGTTATAGATATTGGGAACAAATGTGGACGCCCACCTCCCGTGGAGAATGGAGACATTGTGGACTCACCCAAGACAACCTATTTACAGTCTGAAACTGTAACTTATCAGTGCCAAAGTTTCTATACAATACAAGGTTCTCCAAGAGTGACTTGTCAAAATGGTCGTTGGTCACAAACACCAACATGTAGAGGTATAAGTAATATATATAATTCTTTACAGATTTATTTTTTATAGAGAAATATTGACATCAGAGATGTTATTTCAGTATGTCAGAAGATATTGTACCTCCTTGTAATTGAATTAGAACTGGTAGTATTATGAACCAAGATAAAAGAACTCTCTCAGAGGGAAATTGCTTCATAATCGAGAATTGTACAAGATCTTTTGCCATTTACAAATGTTGTCCTCATTTTGTGAAACCTTCCTGTTGAAATTCTGCTTTCCTTAAGCTACATTTCATAACAGACACTTTTTTAGTCAGTGGTATGATTGAAAATAACTTGTGAAAATTCAGATTTTGCTTTACTTGAGTTCAGTATGTAGATTTTATTTTTCTTAGTATTTCACAGATGACAACACAGGGCCCTCCATCATTATCACCATCATCATGCCATCATCAATCAATCAATCAATTTATCTATCTATCATTCCTTGAATAAAAATTACAAAAAGCCATGTTTCCCAACAACCCACCAGGGGTCTTTTTGAATGATAGTATTAGTTGAATTTCTAGGAAACTAAAATTATTGTGTTTTTTAATAGGCTAAGTATGGAAGCAGACTCTGTTGACTTAATCACGTCTATCCTGTTTAGTCAACGTTGAAAAATATATATTAGGTGACATCGTAAGAGAGGTTGCCTGAACTTGTCTTCTCCTAATTCAGATATTCAGTATGAGGAAATTTGGAAGAAGGGGACTAAAATGTTTTTCTTCTTCCTTTTACACATGTAACATTGTCTTGCTTAAAAGAGGTTTAGTTCATGACTAGTATTAGTTCATGAGAGACAAAAGAAAAAAAGAGGGAAGGGAAACCCATTTACATAGGTCACTAATCGTTTTATCCTATTGCAACATAGAATTTCCAACCTAAACTTTAATTGCTTTATCAAATGAATTCCTCAGTGTAAAACTTTCTATATGTCATCTGATCTGTGCCCTTTTGCAGCCCCTTGTACAGCAAATGAAGAAGATATGAGAGAACACAATATAAGGCTGAAGTGGAACTATGGGGATAAAATATATTCTGAGGATGGAGATACAGTGGAATTTGTATGTTTAAGAGGTTATAAACCACATCCAAATACCAGAACATTCAGAGCTAATTGTGTGGATGGGAAATTAGATTATCCGGATTGTATTCCTGTATGTATATTTTCAGAAAAATACTTTAATTCACAAATATTAACATTTCTTTCCCATGTCTATATCTATATGTCTATGTCTATGCATTTTTTAAAAATCACTTAAAATGTTTAAAAAGCCAAAGTTTGGCAGCTAAGTTGTGGATTCTAATGGATTCTAAGGCAACTCGGTCTTTGGCAATTCTTCTAAATCAAAACACTTCTTAAGATTCCTGTGAGCCAAATAAAATTCCTTCTGTTCAGAGCAATGGAAGAGAAGCACTATGAGTGGGGATGTTACTTAAAAACATTAAGGCATGAGACACAAACATCGCCCATCATTTCATCTCTTCTGGTCTGTTGCTGAATCCTGGCAAATTCCAAGATAAAGAACAGGAGATCCCTGTGTCCTAGCCCAGAAATGAATGAAAACTCTTTATTTAGTGAAATTCAATTTTTTTTATTACCAGTTCTGTGGATGTGGCTTGGTGGGCGTGGCAGGAGAATGATACTGCAAAATCTCCATTCCCACCCCACTCCAGGGGAAGGATATGCAAAATCTCCATTCCCTCCCCACTCCAGGGGAAGGATACTGCAAAATTCCCATTCCCACCTCGCTAGCCAGAGGTGGTATTTGCCAGTTCTCCGAATTACTCAAAATTTCCGCTACTGGTTCTCTGAACTGCTCAAAATTTCCGCTACTGGTTCTCTGAACTGCTCAAAATTTCCACTACCGGTTCTCTAGAACCTGTCAGAACCTGCTGGATTTCACCCCTGATTTAACCTCAATGGGCTATTTTCATTGATTACATTGTCCTCAATGAAACAAATTCAATTAAATTAAATTTTTTCAGTAGGAAGCAAGTAATTCTTAGGTTGGATCTATTAGTTTCTTGAAGTCAATAAAATTTCATTTAGTAATGGAGAATCTATTTTGTCCAATTCATTTCTTGTTTAATCTATTTCTACATTCATTCTAAGCTTGGAAATATTTCATGGGATACCTTATTTTACATGTAATGAATGATTATCAGTGGTTACTATTTCAGTTAATTTTATTTTTTGTACTGGTCCTGTAGCTTCCGACAGATATTTATAAATCAGTATGTAAACACACAAATGCAAGCTGAAAGGGGAGGAGAATATTTCAATGTCAATGAAAATGGAATAAATGAAATCAGTGGGTTTAAAGTAGAGGTTCCACTCATTTCAGCCACAGTACAGAGGAATCTCTTTGTTTTAGAATATTCCCTGGTTCAGCAACATGTCATAAAATGTTTTTTCCTCCCTGCCCCATTACTTGTTTTAAGTATTATCCCTGTAATACTTCTTTCCCATTGTTTTGAATGGAAGCAGTTTTATTTAGATCACAGGAATCTTATTGTATCATGGGGTAATTAATAATTACAATTAATACAAAGGGGAATAGTAAAATACCAATTTCTATCAAGATTTACAATCAAATACCAATTATTTCTGTAATGCAGCTTCTTTCTAATCAATGACAAAATGGCTGCTTTCTTGATATTGCTGGACTATAGCTCCCAGTATTCTTCTATTGGAATGTGTTGTCTGAGAATAATGAGAGTTTATTTATTCACTGCATTTGTATTCCATCTTTTCTCAAGTATATCCCCTGTGAGGATAAATTAAAGTTTGGTAACATCTCCTGTTTTTAAAATCTTGGGCTTCGGGATCATTCTGACTGCCATAGTTGATATCCTAAAATATAAAGAATGGTTAATAAACATTCTTTAAATTTGTTACATGTTATTGTAAAAAGTAATTTCTTTTTTTTTTTAAAGGAGAACATTGCCCAGTGACAGAATGGTCTACAATTTTTGAGTCACTTGAGTAATTTTTAGCAATTGGTTTAACAAATTGAGATGCTTTCACATTTCAGAGCCCTCTTGCTCACATATGGAATCAATTTAATATCATACAGTTATCAGAGAGTGCATTTTGCTGCAGATCAAGATCTATCAGTTTAAAAAAAGAATTATATAAAATACAGAGATGCAAATTTATTTCTTCATTCTTCACATTGTATTTTACAGATCTAACTAAAGGAACAACAGAACATGGACACCATTCTTTAAACCAGAAAATGAATGTCAGAAATCATTTCTCATTCTTCTAAAATATGACCAAATTAAAATGTATTGTCTAGAGCTATCAACAATGTATCTGAACCTATAATTCTACTTTGCAAAAACCAAATTTTAACAATTGGGGAAAATTTAACATTTATAAACATGTCTATAGACTATCTTTAAGGCAGATATATTTTTAATGAGGCATTTACATTTTTAAAAATATATATTTTATCTGTAAACATTTGATTAATCTGAATTATCAGTCAGCAGGCCATCTTAACACAATAAAAATAGATAATTGTAATTAATATTTTAGCTTATAGACGTGCTGAGTGCTTCAAAAAATGAAAATAAAAATAAATAAATGTTTTTTTCACCAAACAATTTGTAATATATTTTGTAAAGAAGCAGATCTATACAGTAAACTCTCCAATTCACAGTCCAATCCAAGATCCAGAAGCAGTCTAATCTTCCTTGGGTTGATCTGGAGGTAGCCTAATATACCTTGATATCATTAGTGGTATTCACTTACCTTCACTACTGGTTCACAAATGTGAGCACGTGTAAAAACGGGCCTGTTTTTGGCTTCCCAACCCCCCACACCAGGGTTGGGTTCCAATTTTTTTTATAGCACTCCATTTT
>JANHFK010012739.1:0-10076 GCA_036250565.1 Sibynophis collaris | reverse complement strand
GCTCATATTTAAATGGTTGTCCACCAGAACTCCAAGATCCCTCTCACAGTTACTACTATTGAGGGACGTACCACATACCACATTAAAATGCACAGATTTAACAGTTGCAAAATAGAAGTATGAAATAAACCCAAGAAACGTGATCTTTTTCAAGACTGCATGGAGTTTTACAGTTGACCAAGAATGGAAGGGTGATTAGGTCCATATTCTTATGTAAAAAAATAAATAAATGCAGAATCATAGACCTTTAGAGTTCTTGAAAATGAGGAAGTCTGATGCAGGATCAAACCAATTTCTATTTATTCCAGATCCTGTTTCTAAAAATGTCCCTTGAATTGTTACTGGAAAGTTTACAAAATAAGCAAGTTGATTCTTTTTAGAATTGTGAGGGTATTTCCAATACATTTTAGGTTAACCTGAGTAACAGAATTGTAAGAGATGACCAGGCTGAGCTCAAGGGAGGGGTCGATTGTGTCATCAGTCATGAGTACCTTTTTGCCCACAAAAGATCTAAGTCCAGCCCACCTTGAAATCCTTTGATTCTTACCTACCATCAATTTGTTTTGACCGTTAGTAGTTCAGATTCTTTTAGAAAGTTTAAGCTTGCAATAAATCCTTATAAGAATGGAATAGAATAGAATAGAATGGAATGGAATGGAATAGAGTGGAGTGGAGTGGAATGCAATGGAATGGAATGGAATGGAATGGAATGGAATGGAATGGAATAGAATAGAATAACAGAGTTGGAAGGGAACTTAGAGGTCTTCTAGTCCAACCCCCTGCCTAGGCAGAAAACCCTATACTACTTCAGACAAATGTTGTCCAATCTCATCTTAAAAACTTCCAGTGTTGGAGCATTCACAACTACTGGAGGCAAAGTTGTTCCACTGATTAATTGTTCTCACTGTCAGGAAATTTCTCCTTAGTTCAAGGTTTCTTCTCTCCTTGATTAGTTTCCACCCATTGCTTCTTGTCCTGCCTCCAGGTGCTTTGGAAAATAGGTTGACTCCCTCTTCTTTGTGGCAGCCCCTGAGATATTGACTGCTATCATGTCACCCCTAGTCTTTCTTTTCATTAAACTAGACATACCCAATTCCAGCAACCGTTCTTTATATGTTTTAGCCTCCAGTCCCCTGATCATCTTTGTTGTGCTTCTCTAACTATCTAACTAACTAACTTAACTAGGTAACATCATCAGCACTAGAACTAGGATATCGTGCTAGGACTAGCACTTATGATGTTACCCAATTAGGGTAATGAAACGTCTGCAAGAAAATAACCAACCTCAGAGGGCACCAAGGACTCCTCATTTCAACCCTGAACTACAAATATTCTCCTTTATTAGATGCAGAGCCTTTTAAACTCATAAGTCTGTTTTTCTCCACCGTGGCAACTTTTAAGATTATGTGGACTTAAAATAAGATATGGCAGCCTGAAGAATCCTGTGAGTTAAAATCCACACCTCTTTAAAGTTGCCAAGTTTGAGACATGCTGTCATAAATAATGGTCAAGGATTGTCTGCAAAGGAGAAGGAGTCAAAACAATTCAAGATGGTGGCCAAGCTCGCACAATCAAATCCTTAACCCCCTTTTTTATGTGTGGAAAATTGAGGAAAACCAGCCTTTGGAAGGGTGGGTGCGTGTTAGCAAGATGGAAAGATAGAAGGAATGTGTGCTCATTGAGGCAACCTTGAAGTCTTCGGGTTCTCCTCACCATTGCTATGGCAATACGACTGATGCATTTCTTTCTCTGAAGACAATAATTCTTCCTGAGGATAGTAATAGTAGAAAGAACATAAAATAACAGAGTTGGAAATGACCTTGGAGGTCTTCTAGTCCAACCCCCTGCTCGAGCAGGAGATCCTATACCTTGTCAGACAAATTGGTGTATTTTTGAAAGTCTCCAATGATGGAGCGCCCACAACTTCTAGTGGCAAGTGTTTAATTCTCCTCACCATCAGGAAAATTCTCCTTAGTTCTAGGTTGCTTCTCTCCTTGAAAAGGCAGGGAAGTAACTTGAGGTTTGCCCATTATTCATGCTTACATCATAGGTTCATTTTACCTACACATACGTATGGCTGTATCATTTTCTTCTCTTTTCCGGAAACGTATAAATACAATTGCATCCCTTTTGTCTGTAGGCATCCTTCCCGCCATTTTCTGAAGGGATTTCCTCCAGGCTGCACTGAATGTATACGAACCGCAGTGAGCCTTGATAGTGGAAACCGTCTTGAGATGTTCAATACCTCCCTGTGCAGAAGCCCCTGCTAGTCACAGTTTTATGATAAAAGACAATTCTCCTTAGCAAGTTTTACCATTGATTGTAAAAAAAAAAGAAACACACACTTATTTTGTACAGTAGAAATAAGGCACAGGTAGTCCTCGACTTTAACAACAGTTCGTTTGGTGACTGTTAGGAAGTTACAACGGCACTAAAATTTTAAGGTCAGCTGTCTACTGAGGATAGTGCGAAAAGAAACGCATATTGAAGTAAACAAACCAGGGTTTGTGGGAACATCTCCTGAGCTGTGTGAATCCAAGAAAAACAAGGGCTTTGTAGGGTCTCCAGACGAGGTCTTGTCCTGATTTGGCCTTTTTCATGTGCAAATAAAACAACCACTTTCCACTACATTTTTTGTCCATTTACAGGCAATGAGAAATCTTCGATGAGGCCTCCGAATGTGTCTGCTCTTGTTTCCACAGAGGGGTTTGCTTCAGCCCAGCCAGCTATGGTAAGAATAAAGGGGTCAGGGGGACCAAAATGGATCAGCCACTGTACATTTTCCTGGGTGGGCACTGACCCTTTTCTCCTTCCCTCCATTTTCTTTCCCTCTCCTCCCTCTTTTCCTTTTTTTTCTTCTTCTCCAGGTTCCGCTGTCTTTTGAGGACGTGGCTGTGTATTTCACAGACGAAGAGTGTCCTTTGTTGAACGCCAGCCAGGTGGCGCTGCAGCTGGAGGTCATGGTGGAGAATTATCAAAGCCTGACCTCCTTGGGTGAGTCTTCCATGTTGTGTCCCAACAGGCTTGAACCAGGGGTGAAATGTACTTACCTTTCTGTTGTGTTCCATGACACAACAGAAATGACTCCGAAATGACGTACACACCACCGTTAACAAATAACTTACTTTTACTATCCAAAAATGTTCTTAGTAACTAGATTTTTAAGTCCATGAAAAAACAATGTGCAAAAACCCCAATAAAACTATGGCCCGAATTCAAGTCTTCAAAGCAAAACAGATCATTAGTTTTTACTGTTATCTCTAATTACAAAAGTTGGCAAAAAGCCCGGAAAGTAAATAAAAAGTCAAACCGAATATGATCCAAGAACAGCAGAACATAGTCCAAGAGAATTCTAATAAGTTGTTACCAGCATCTGCCTCCATTTTCTGATGCCTTAATAATGCTTAGGGCGTGGCCAGTGAGTCTGCAATTCTACTTCCGAAAAGACCTCCTCCTACAGAGCCACTCCTGCCTGCTAGCTGCCCTGCGTGCCCTAGCATCAAGCTCCTCCTCTTCTTCTGAACCACTCAGCTCCAACTGAGGATGTGCAAAAATCCCTGTTGGTCTTCTTCCTCTCTATCACTCAATTCCAACTGAGGAGGTGCAGAGGTCCCTGGTTGGCTGTCCTCCTCTGGCACTGAGTCCTTCTCGCTATCGTACTCAGGTGCCAGTTGCACGGGATGACAGTGCCATGCCTCAGTCGGCTCTTGATCGTCTGGATCCAGGGCCCGCTGTGCGGGATGTGGGCAAGCCACAACAAGATGGGCTTTCAATGGGTTTTGGTAGTTATGGTCTCACACCATTCTTGAGGACACATGATCATGATTCAGGTTGCGGGCCCCAATTACCAGTGATAAGTGAGGATCCCCTGCATCTTTTCTTTCACAAAGTGTCAGCTTTACCAGATAGACCGGACAGGAGACATGACTAGATGAGCTACTTTTATTTTATGGTAAGGCTACATTAACAGAATCTTCCAGATCTGAAAGTACAAATCTCCTTTACAACCTGAGAGAGACGGTTCCATCTGAGCTTCTTGCTCTTTGCCCACTATCCAACTGTGGTCTCTGCCCTCTCTTATCTGACCATTCTCCAAGCAGCATTTTATTCATTTTGTTTTTATTTATTTAGTTTGTCAAACATGTACAAGATAACAGGTATAAAGTATAAACATGGACATGGACATGAACATAAGAAATGAGTACAAATAAATGGGGACAGTAGGACAGGGATGGTAGGCACGCTGGTGCACTTATGCATGCCCACTTTACGGACCTCTTAGGAATGGAGTGAGGTCCATGGTGGACAGTTTAAGGTTAAAGTTTTGGGGTTTGAGGATGTAACAACGGAGTCAGGTAGAGCATTCCAAGCATTGACCACTCTGTTGCTGAAGTCGTATTTTCTGCAATTGAGTTTGGAGCGGTTTACCTTGAGTTTGTATCTATTGTTTGCCCGTGTGTTATCGCAGTTGAAGCTGAAGTAGTCATTGACAGGTAGGACATTGTATCTCTTTGCCTAGTCTCCCAAGGTCTTTTCCACAGCCATTACACAAAAGCTTGAAATCTGTTTTTAGACGCACATAAAAGGAAAATCCTGAATATTCAGACTGTATCCAAATTTCTCAGATTTTAGATCTTAGATTTTTACAAGATTGTCTGCAGGTATGTGTAGAGGAGTATGACCTTTTCTTTTTCTAATTTTACAGAACTAATGTTGCAGCTGGTGACGCTTCCAGATGATTTGAAGAGAAATGGCTTTTAGATGCCAGCTTTCTCCAAATTAGCATCTTCCAAATATGTAAAAATGAGGACCCAGATTGTTAGGGTCTCTGACTCTGTAAACTGCTTAGGGAGGACCGTTAAGCACCAGGAAGCAGTATATAAATCTAGGTGCTATTGCCATTGCAACTCCCATTACCCAAGTCAATATAATTTATACTGTAATCATACAAATTGGGAAAAGCTATTTTTTAGATACTAAAGTGAGGAAGTAAGCTTCAATGCAAAAATATGTACTGGAAAATCTTAAAGAATTACAAAAGGGCTTCCAAATATGGATTAGATATGATTGTCCACATGACCAAGATGAACATGTTTTCAAGCATATGCTAACTTGGACAAATGTCATATCTGAATTGAATAATTGTAGATCTGATTGGCAGAAATAATAAATAATAAATAATAATAATCAATAACTGGTAATACTTATAATTGGTAATAGTTATGTATACAGAAGAATTTGTAGAAAAATGGACACATGGTAGGTAGAGCACTTCTCAAATATTACCATATTTACTAGCGGTGTCCATTCACTTCATCTGTTTTATTAGTGAAAATGTTGAAGAATACAAGCCCAAAGAATTATACGCCTTCCTTTAGTTTCAGAGATACCATTGATGAGCATTCTTTGAGATTTCCTAACTACCGCTATTAATCAAGAAGCTCTGAATCCATTGGATACACCAGGCCAGCCAGCACAGGGTTCGCAAAGCAAAATGTCATGAGGATACTTTTATATAAGGCTCTGCAGAAATCAAAATATATTATATATACAGCAGACTTACGTTATAAATTTAAGTAATCTTAATCAAAAATTCCTGCAGTTTTATAGTAATTGCTGCATTTTTAGAAGGTGCTTATAAAGCTGTGATGGCAAATCTATGGCACACGTGCCCGAAGTTGAATGCAGAGCCATGTCCGCTGACACGCACAGAGTCGCCCATTTCTCTTCCAGGTTTACGGCACATGCATCTGCACCTAACCAGTCTTCTGGTTACTGGCGCGCATGCGCGCGTGACGATCAGCTGGCCTTTACACGTGCGGCAGTGCCAGAAACTGGAAGATCAGCAAGCCAGCTGATCATCGCTCATGCATGCGTGCCAATAACCAGAAGACTGGATGGCCAGTGCGTATGCATGCGCTGGAAACCGGAAGTTCATTTCCCAGTGTGCGCATGCCTACTGGGCAGCTCCTCTTAGTGCGCATATGCACTGGCCATGTCGTTAACGCCTGCCTGCAGCCCCGGAACATCCACCCCCTTGTCAGCCAGGAGCGCTGCTGCCAATCGCTCCCCTGCACCTGCCTGCCTGCCTTGCTGTCACCGCTGCCAGGAAAGTCCCCAAAGCTATGGTGCCCAGGATACACATGGGCTGCCACAGGGGGAGGCCAGGCATGGCTGGCTGGACACTGCCTGGAGCATGAGGCTGGCAGGAGGAGGAGGGGCCACTGCTGCCTCTTTGCCAGTGCAAATGGTCTGCCGCCACAACCTCTGCAGCATCAGTTCCTCCTCCTGCTGCTGCCAGCCTCATGCTTCGGGCAACGTCCAGCCAGCCATACTGGATGCTACCCAGAGCATGAGGCTGGCAGGAAGAGGAGCCGCACTGCCTATGCAAAGATGCTGTGGTGGCAGGCCATTCACGCCAGCAAAGAGGCAGTGGTGGCGCCTCTCCTCCTGCTGCCAGCCTCACGCCCCAGGCAGCATCTACCATGGCTGGTTTCCCTGAGCATGTGGCTGGCAGGAGGGGGAGCCACTGCTGCCTCTGCAAAGACGCTGTGGTGGCAGGCCATTCACGCCAGCAAAGAGCCAGCAGGCGCAGGGGACAAACTGGCTGGAAGTAGCTGCCCGCTGTATTTTGAGTTCCAGGTTGGTGCAGGCTTTCCAGGTCAAAATTGGGGCACGGTGGGGTGGGGTGCATGTGTGTGGGGGCTGGGGCTCATGCGCGGGGACATGTGCATGCACAGGATGGGATGCATGCATGGGGAGCATGGGGGGTCATGCACAATGCGCAGGGGTACCAGCACAGATGGAAGGCTGAGTCAAGCTTAAGCCGATGATACTCGAACTGCTGAATTGCAGGCAGGCAGCGGAAGTAGCCTGCAGTACTGCATTCTAACCATTGCAGCACCACAGCTTTTAAACAGTAGGTTCAGCCAGGTTCAGCCAGACCATTAGCAAACTCCTTCAGTATCTAGCAACTAATCTATCTGACCCTCAAAATTTGAACATAGTCAAGATTCTAAGTAAAGAAAAGCCATCCTGCTAATATTCAACAAAACATACCAGCTACGTTGCTTGATTTCTCCTAGCATTTCAAGGTAAAGTAATGTGCCTTTATGAATACATACCCCACACACACACACACACACCTTTGCTTTGGGAGCAAGAAGTGATGACTGAATTTCTCCTCCATCTACCCAAATGCCCTGTGGTTATATCAGCTTTCCCTAACCTGACAACGTCTAAATGTGTTGGAACTTTCAGTCTCTGAAATTTTGTACATATGGGGGGATTCTAGATTGGGCATAGTTGCTAATAACATGCATTATTTATACGATGATTTTCCTCTTCAAGGACATTTATATAGTCTCTATGATGCCCACCTTCTAGCAATCATTAATTTTTTTTCCCCCCATAGTCCTTGGGTTAGGGCCCTGACAGCGATCCTTTTCGGGACTGAGTGCCCAAACTGGAACGTGCATGCATGTGCATTCATGTGCGCATGCCAGGGCACTGGAAACCTGAACACAAGCTGGCTGGTGCCTATGCCAGTTATATGGTCATTTTTCAGGCCGTTTCAGGCTGTTTTCCAGGCCTTTTTTTGGGCCAAAAACAGCCCTGAAAACAGCCTGGAAAATGGCCCAGAAAATGGCCCTCAAAAACAGCCCAAAAAAACGACCTGGTTTTTGGCCATTTTCAGGCTGTTTTGCGGTGCTCCGGCACCCATGAAGACCAGCTGGCCAGCGCACATGCCCATAGAGAGGGCTCTGCATGCCGTAGGTTTGCCATTACAGGGTTAGGGTGTTTGCACATGTTCTTCTAAATTAGGGGTGGTTGAAGAAAGTTAAGTTGTTCTATCAAGCAAGTGTTGTCTCTAATGCAGTATTTGTTTTTAATAGAAAAAAAGGGGAACACCACTTTAGAAGATGATAGAAAGAGAATAGAAAATGGTTTTGATGGACAGGAGAAAGAGTCACTACCAAGGCAGTTCAGAT
Organism: Sibynophis collaris; assembly: GCA_036250565.1. Taxonomy (NCBI): domain Eukaryota; kingdom Metazoa; phylum Chordata; class Lepidosauria; order Squamata; family Sibynophiidae; genus Sibynophis; species Sibynophis collaris. Next base: position 2,085 of record JANHFK010012739.1, on the reverse strand, counting down.
AAAAGGGGCTTCAGCCCAGGCCAAGAAAATAATCTGAGAAAATGTTTCAGACCAGCCTCTCTCTAGTTCATATGAAAGATCAAATGAAGGAGGGAAAGGCACATTCAGACTTACAGATTTTTATTCTGCTACAATAAAAGTAATATTGACCTATATTTTTTTTTTAAAAAATGTATTTTATTTTATTTTTTTTTAATTTGATTTATATGCTGCCCTTCTCCGGAGACTCAGGGCGGCTTACAATGCGCTAAGCAATAGCCTTCATACTTTTGTATATTTATTCAATGTCAGCTTATTGCCCCCCACAAACTGGGTGCTCAATTTACCTACCTTAGAAATAATAAGGATGGAAGGCTGAGTTAACCTTAAGCCTAGTGAGATTCGAACCTGCAATAATTGCAGGCAGCTGGTGTTAATAATAGGGTGCGTTAGACCACTGTACTACCAAGGCTCTTATTTATGTAAAAGAGGCATTTTACAAAATATGCAAGAAATACTTCTAACTCAACCATAGCCTGCTGTCAATTCTTAAAAACACCTGTGTTTGGGATATAGTTGTGGATCACAATTACAAAGACCATGGATGGTTGTTTAAAGGTGACCACAGAGCTAGATAGAGTTGACATTCCCCATTAGTTCTTTTTATAAGCAGTATCTCGAATGGGTTTATCAAATCCCATATTTCTCTACCAGACGTCATAGCAAAATAACCTAGAGAGACAGCTAACATTTTAGGCTGCATTTAATGTTGCATGCAATTTCCCACTAATCCATCTCAGCTGCACCAATGCTTTATGGAAAAAGGAGGCAGGAAGTGACAAATGCTGTAGAACAAAGCAAGACCGTAGGCCTTGTCCTAAAATGTTGAGAATTATGTGCTAAGGTAGACCAAAGAGTCACCCAAATGAATGGCTATACTATAAACCAGATTTTGAATTTTTACCTGAGATTTAATTTATGGCAACCTCGTTTTCCTGCCTTCCTATTTATACATGCCCAGGTAACAGATGCTGGATTATTGACTAAGTGAAATTATTAGCCACAGGACAGTGCTAAAATTCATTTTCATTGCCCCCCAGTCTTACTTTTTTATTTTTAGTGGTACATGCAATGTTACAAAAATACAAAGCATTTATAATGTACCGTAGCAAACAGGAACCAATTAGTCCAAATTCTTGGACTGCAAAACTCATGACTGATGGGAAGGAGAAAAGAGAGTGTTGGAAAAGATAAAAATGCTTTCCTTCCAAAGGATTCTTAAGATTTCAGGAAAAGAGAATGTTCCAATCATAACAATGCCCAATACTTTGTTAGTATCGTTTGTTTGTTTTGTTTGTTTATGTTTATTTCTTGCTATCTTCTGAAAGATCAGGTTGGTAATAGATTCTCATGCAGGAAATCTATCTATTTCATCACTAGGAGTTGCAAATGACTTGATGGTACGGAATCAATCAATTTACTTTTATTTATTTATTGGATTTATATGACTTCCCATCTCTGTGCATCTTGCAATATTTAAAACAGTGCAAAAAAACCCCAAACAAACATTAATATAGTATAATACCATAAAGCACAGCAACGCGTAGCTAGATGTAGCAGACAGTGCTTGTAAAGATTAATGAAGCCACTTAATAAACAGGAAAAATGAATGTTCAACCAGGAACCTCTTCTGCGAATGTAGAATGTGGAGACTCACACAAACAATCCTTTCCTAGATCAGCAGGGAAGGCGTTTTTGAAAACGTTCCCATCACTGAAGTTAGAAAACCTGTAAAGACACAGTTCTTTCAGGAGGCTTTTAATTACGACTTTTAAAATAACTGTTATTAACGGTTGGGTTAAATGTTGCCCTTTGGTTTTCATAATTAGAAGGTGTTTCAAACACTTGTATAATTAGAAAGAAAGGATATAAATCGAATAAATAATAAATAAGCAGCAATCTCGAGACATCCATGTGAGAAGTTTGGGGTTTTTTTTCCATGTGCACCAATGTTTGGCTTTTCAACTTATTATTATTATTATTATTATTATTATTATTATTATTATTATTATTATTATTATTATTATTGTTGTTGTTGTTGTTGTT
>JANHFK010012601.1:0-10092 GCA_036250565.1 Sibynophis collaris | reverse complement strand
ACTGTAAAATCTCCATTCCCTCCCCACTCCAGGGGAAGGTTACTGCAAAATCCCCATTTTCTCCCGATCAGTTGGGACAGAGAATAGATGGGGCCAGGGCCAGTCAGAGGTGGTATTTACCAGTTCTCCGAACTACTCATAATTTCTGCTACTGGTTCTCCAGAACTGGTCAGAACCTGCTGAATATCACCTCTGATGCCAGGCCAGAAAGTTAATATGGTAGTAAAACATGTCTCTCTGCATGTGTTTTTGTGTGTGTTGAGTCCATTATCACTCTGTGATTTTGGATTGGCCTGCCTCACAGGACCTATTTCCTCGTCTCAATGTTTTATATTTGTATATTCATATATTAAATTTATTTAATATACAAACCAATTTATATTAAGTCAGACAAACCAGAAGAGGAAAAATGTCAAGATTATTGTCCTTGTTACTTTGTAATTTTTAATGGCTTTTAGAAATGGAAAAACCAAATTTACTCAATATATGGCACTCCCTCAAACAAACCTTTGAAGCCTTTTACAGGTAAAATTAAAATTTTAGAGAGTGAACATTAAATACAGTAATTGTTTCATTGGCAACTAATCAATATGATAAATGTTCATAATGTCAGAGTTTTACAGAAATAGCAATCTACAAAACTTTATTTCCTAATGACCATTTGAATTCTAGATCAAAGGAAGAGTTACAAATCTTTTCCAATTTCATGAATGAGATCTGGTCAGAGCTAGGAGGAGGGGTAGTTTCTGCCTTTGACCTATCCCAAGTCCCACTAATTTGTGATCTCAGTGGTAAATACCACAAGTGCTTTGTCATCTTCTTTACATGTTGGGTCAATGAGCCACATGGATTCTTCCCTTCCCTTACAAATCCTTTCATCTGCAATTGGAAAAGGAGAAATCCTAACATCAAAACTAGTCTATGATGTTGATACCAAACTTAGACATATACCCGTCTTAAAATGAAATAACTGATCACTCTGACCGGGTATTACAATAGTGGATAAATTGGCAGACTACTGGGGAAAAAAAGACAGTTCTGAAAATAAAACAGTCTTCTCCTGCCTTTGCTAATGATTTGATGATAACTTTGGAAAATTCTTTAGAAGACTTTAAATGGAAAAACTAAAAGATGTTCCCTGCAATATCACTCTGGCTGGTTTTAGAATTAACTAAAAGACAAGGATGTTAAGGAAATGAAAAACATAGTTTTAAATTTGGAAAAAGTAAACTACTTGGGTATTACTATTACTAATATGCATTGTATGTTATTTTAAAACAATTATATTAAGATATGGAATGAAATTAAGAAAGAATATTAAAATAGGAGAAGTTGGAATTGTTGGAGAGAAATTCTATTATAAAAATAAAACTACTGCCTAGAATGATGTCTTTGTTTTAAATATCTATTTTGACAATGAATGTACCATTTAAGCAATGGCAAAAAATATAGCTAGGTAAGTATGACAAAGGAAAAACCAAAGTCCTCCAAATTGCTAAGAAATGAGAAGGATTGGGATTATCTGATTTAAATTTCTATTTTACAGCCAGCTGTTAGGTTTGAATGATAGAGTGGGTGCTTCTATGGAAAAAAAAGGATGTCAGAATTAGAAGAGCATGATCCAAGTTATTGATAGCGTGGTTTTATAAGGAAGTTAAGGTTAATGTAGATTTTATATCAGAAGTGCAATATTGAGAATATGGAATAGATATAAAGCTAGACTGTGGCAAAAAATGCCTTTATGGGTTTCAGATCAAGAAGTATGTTATAGGAAACAAGCAACAGATAAAGACAAATGTTAACTTATTAAGAATTGTTGGAACAAGACAGAATATAAAATGAAATCAAGAGAACAAATGTCTGCAAAAAGATAGTTTCACTTTTCATATACACAGTTACAAAAAAGATTCAAGATAGCAATAGCAATAGCACTTAGACTTACATACTGTTTCATAGTACTTTGCAGCATTCTCTAAGTGGTTTACAGAATCAACCAGGAGTGGGTTCCAATTTTTTTACTACTGGTTCTGTGGTAGGTCATGTGCTTGGTGGTCATGTGATTGGGTGGGTGTGGCTTAGTGGTCATGTGACTGGGCGGGAGTGGCTTAACTCAATGTCACTCATTGAGTTGGCCACTCCCCTCCAGCCATTCCTTGTCACACCCAGCCTCAACGTATCAATAGTTCTGTAAAAATGTTGTTCACCTTTTTTCAACTTTATTATCTACATACTATAGATGCACTTTCATGGACCACTGAAAGAAGGAAATGGGTCACATGCTTTGCCCAAGAGTGTGATAGGCAACAGGCTTTTAAAGGGCCGCCAGAAAGAAGGGGAGGGGCAATGTATTTTCCAAAGCACCAGAAGGCAAAACAGGAAGCAATGGATGGAAACGGAACAAACCTAAAACTAAGGAGAAATTTCTTGACAGTGAGAACCAATATAGGTGCAGAAATATTTCAGTCACAATTTCACATATAAAATAGCCATTCGTGTAATACAACCTGCATATTGTTCAAAACAGTAATTAGTAATATGCTGATGTTTGTCAGCAAGCCTAAAAGTCAAAGATCACAAGAGTGTTTCTTTCTCTGTATGTATACAAAACATCACATACCAGGAATAGCATATTAAGCTGGTCTTATGCAACCTGATGTGCAAAATAAACACACACATATTTATGCTCTGGACTATAGACATTGAGTGCATGTAAATCTCTGAAAAATGTAGTAGCCCTGGGCAAAAGAAAGGCCTGGGTAAAATCACTCTAGGTGTAGGAACAGTTTAAAATATTGACACATGATAAATAATGAAACAATTAAAAATAATAGCACAGAGTTTTCTCTCTCTCTCCCTTTCTTCCTCTTCCTTTCTTTCTCTTCTCTCTCTCTCCTTTCCTCTTTCTTTCTTTCTCTTTCTCTTTCTTTCTTTCTCTTTCTCTCTCTCTCTTTCTCTGTCTCTTTTTTTCTTTCTTTGTTTCTAAATCACTCTAAGGTTTGATGAAAGCAATCACCACCTTAGGGTGAATTAAGTCTTTCTCCAAAACTTAAACCAGGATTCCAACAAAAACCTCTAGGTCAGCGTCAAACTCAGGTTTCAACTTTTATCCAGAGCCCACCAGCTTCAAAAGTTCAGGACAGACCAGGTCTCTCCACTATAGATTTCTCAATTAGCCCTGGCATTCAGGAAACCATGGGTGTGTGCCACTTCCGAACCCTCAGCCACCCTTGATACCACAAGAGGGCTTATTGATGCTCCACTATCATGGGCTTTGGGAAAGTGGCCACCACAAGGGATGGAAAGCAAGCAAGGCTAGGAGGCATCAGAAAGGTAGGGTAGGATGAGGGATGTCTATGGGGATTCTCGGTCATCCAGATTGTCCCAAAGATGCTTTTTTTCCCCCAAGAGGCAGCTGGACTTTCTGCTTTTTCTTCGGAGACCTTTTGCTTCTCCTCCAAGAAGCTTCTTCAGCTCCTTCCAGAAGCTTCCTCAGAGCTGAAGAAGCTTCCTTGAGGAGAAGTGAAACATCTGCAAAGAAAAAGCAGAAAGTCCAGTTGCCTCTTGAAGGGAAAAAAAAAGCACCTTTGGGAGAAACGGCTGAGGGCACCTGGTCCTAGCCTGTGCCTCTTGTGTCCAGGGCATCCATCCCAAGGAAGGACTCAACCCGGCCTTGAAAAAGAGTCCATGCTCCACAGCTCCCCAACCTGCAAAAGCATGGAGCGGAGTGGGGGGGAGGGCGCATGTCCCATGTTCAAGACCAATCATGCCTGAGTTTCCCCAATTTAGTGGCCTGACATGGGTGGTGGTTGGGTGGGCCAGAAATAAAAGTTGCAGGCAGGGCGTCCACCCTCTCCCCACCTTTGGATCGGGCGGTTTCTTGGCCCGGCCCAGCCTGCTGTGCTGTACTTTTGCAAAACAAGCCCACCCTTGACCAAAAGCTAATCATATTGTTGCCTAGCTCCTGGATGGCAGGGGGAACGGGCCTCTGCCTCCTAGCTTGGAAGCCAGCTGGGGTGAGCTGGGCAGGGGCAGTAGCAACAGCAGAGTCCGGCGCTCGGGCCATGCGGAGCCACTCCACTAAGGTTGCCAGGTTGGGCAGGCAGCCCTCTCCCGCCGACTAGTGCAGCTGCAGGGGGGTGAGGGCAGGGGAGCAGCCTGGCAAACTTCGCAACTGTATGGCTATGAAGTTTGCCGGGCCAGGTGGCTTTGGGCCAGCAGCTTCTTTCTCCCTGTTGCCACTGCCCTGTCCTGCCACCAGCCATTCTCCGGAAAGCCAACCAGCCACCAGCCTTTTCTCCGGAAAGCCAACAAGGACATGGGCGACAGAAAATGGCGCAGAGGCGCGGGCAAAGGCCAGAGGGGGGTGCAACATGTGGAAGGCTCCACAGTTTCTCGGCGGGGATGGGCTGCAGCTGAGCCCACTGCCCTGAACTGGCGGAGGCATCGCAGGGCGCGGTAGGAGCATGCTAACCTTGCTGGGCGGGGTCTGGCAGCTTCGCTCATGCCGTTTTTGGTTGCCCACCTCCTTGGCTGGCTGGCTGGCCTTGCCAGAAGATGGCTGATGGCAGGAGAGGGCAGTGGCAGTGGGGAAGCTTACTGGGCTGCCTCCCGGCGCCCCCCCATGACTGCAAAAGCGGCTTCTTCAGAAGCCGATAGCCAGAAGGAAGGGGCTGCCCAGCCCAGCAAGCTATATGTGGCATCCCACAAGGCCGAGCGCACCAGCCCAAAAGGCACGTGAGCCTTGCCATGTCCCCCGAGGTGGCTCTTCGGCCAAGCACAGCTGGTCTCCCTCCCCCACCAGGTCAGCCTTACCTTCTAGATCTTTCACACGCCTCCAAAGGAAAGACGGTTGCAGCAGCCTCGGCAGTAGAGGGCAGTGCTTGATTGTCTGTGAGGTTCCTACTTGTTTCAGGGGCCATTTTGTGTGAAGATTATATAGAAATAAATAAATAAGTAAATATGTTAGTGTCTGAGTTTGTAGGAAGCAATTCACTGTATCATAGTATTGGAAATCCTCCATTTTGAATCACTGCCTTTCCTCTAAGCCCTATACAACTATGCTACAACTATAATAATTGCAGAGTACTGTGTCCAAGAAGGCAAGATGGATTTCCATGGAGTCAGATGGAATAAAGGTTAACTCAATAAAGAATTCCTTTGTCGTGCGGACATGTAGGATTCTATAAGGATGAAAGGCTAGAGCTCCCAAGTAGCAGTTTGGATTGATCCAGTCTCGTGTCACCTCTTGCTTTGGGATTGTAGTTTGATAGTTCTTGCTAGCCCTACCTAACAACCAGAAGACATCTCATCTGGTATTCTAACACTTGTATGCAAGGGAGATATGGCTACCACATTTCATGTTTTCTCTCTGATGACTAACAAGTCACTATATTTCCCTCTTTATGAAATTTAGAAGAGAACATGAAATGCCAGAGAGTTCCTAGGAAGAATCCAAAACAATAGCCTACAGAGCTTAGGTAACAAAACAATGTTATGATATGCTTTTTTTTATTAAGAACAAACAAACATTAAGAACAAAACATTTCCTAAGTGTAGTAAATTTGAACTCATGCCATCCCTGAATCTGAAATAACAAATAACAAGAACAGAACTTGTCTGGCAGATTGGTTAGGTAACATTTGGGAGACACACATATGCTCTGAAAATATATATCCACTCTGATTTTTTGGGGAGTTGTGTACAGCTGAGATTTAGCCTGAACATCTCACAAAACTATTATTGAAAGACTGAGTTTTCTTCTCAGCTATTATTTGGATAAGACTTCAATCACATAATTAAGAAGTATGTGTGAAGAACTGCCTGCATTACCTGTAAGAAGCTTCTAATTTACTATCCAGTTTTTCTAGCCTTTTTCTTTGTAGAGTATTAGACCAGTTTTTTCCCATGGGCTTCAGAGAAATTTACAGTTAGTATTTACCTTTTTAAAGTACCTAATAAAATGTATGATGATTGCATCTGTATAAAAGAAAAGCTATAGATAATTAAGTGGTGGTAACTGCAAAGAAAGGAAAGAAAAGAATAACAGTACAATTAAATACGCTACTTCTGCTGATCACCGGCTGCCATCAGTTTGGCAAATCGAATCTCACCAGGCTCAAGGTTGACTCAGCCTTCCATCCTTCCGAGGTGGGTAAAATGAGGACCCAGATTGTTAGGGGCAATATGCTGACTCTGTAAACCACTTAGAGAGGGCTGTAAAGAACTGTGAAGCTGTATACAAGTTTAAGTGCTATTGATATTGCTAAATAATAATTGCAGGAGCCAAACTGCCAAAGTTAAACTCCTATGAAGATTATTGTCTCAAAATCCATTAAGATTATCTTCAGAATTCTTCAGAATTTCCTAGTCAGAACTTCATCTTTCTTCTGCTCACTTCCTGAAAGCTTGGAGAAATGTTTTTACTAGAGGTTACTTCTAGGATTTCTGTAGCCAGAATGCACCTGAGATGACTGTGGTGAACCCATGAAGCTAGATCAAGGGCCTGCAACCGTAAACACCTCAAAGAGCCACTTGGGCCTGTTCTCACACAAAACAAAGGCAGCCACAAAACCTGGGTGGGCGTGGCCAACTCAACCTCACTCACTCCCACCCAGTCACATGACATCCCCCAGACACGCCTACCCAAGTTGTGGTTCCAGATATTTTCTTTTAAACAGGTCTCTCTCTCATCTTTCTCCCTCATCTCTTTTTCTCCCTCTCTCATCTTTCTCCTTCTCCCTCATCTCTTTTTCTCCCTCTTTCTCATCTCTCTCTCCCTCTTTCTCATCTCCTTCCCTCCTTCCTTCCTTCCCTCTCATCTTTTTCTTTTCCCCCTCTCTTTCGCATCTCTCTTTTTCGTGTGTGTGTGTGTATGAGCACGTGCTGGTTCCCTCTTGAACCATTTCCAAAAACAGGCGAGGGTTGGGTTTTTTTTCCCCCTGATGTTGTTCTTTCTTCTTCTTTAGGTGCTTTTTAACCGTATGATTTAATTTTAAACCAAGAGTCCTTTCAGGTTCCCAGATAAATGAAGTTCCTTCGTCCCCCTGTTGTGGCTCCCTGTCGGCTATCTGCCCCTGCCTCTCACCCTCCCCTCCTCCCTCCTCGCCTGCCCTGAGAAAAGAAGGGCAGTGGAGGCGGATGGAGACTCGCTCCGTATTTCAGAGTGGAAGCGAAGCGCCCCTTTCCTTGCCTCTTTTTCCGGCCCTTGTTGGAAGACGTGCGACTTTCTCCGCCCCGAGACACTGGATGGGCCGCCTCAACCAATGTCCCGCGTCGTAATGGGCTCCAGGAGGAGAAGGAGGGGACTCCGTCTCCCCCATTGTGCAGCGCGCTAAGTTTAAATGCAAGAGCAGCAAGCAGCCATGGAGAGGAATATGGGGAGACGCGCGACTTTCTCTGCCCCGAAACAATGGCGGGGGCGCATCTCCCCATATTCCTCTTACCGCCTCCGTGGCTGCTTGCTGCTCTTGCACTTAAACTTAGCGCGCTGCACAATGGGGGAGACGGAGTCCCCTCCTCCTCCTCGAGCCCATTATAACATACAGCATCGGCTGCAGCCGGGCGGCCCAGTCAGTGTCCCGGCGCAGAACAAAGTCATGTGTCTTCCCCCAGCGGCCGAGGTGCGCACAGCACCAACAAGGGCCGGAAAAAGAGGCAAGTAGAGGGGCGCCTCGCTCCCGCTCTGGAATACGCGGGGAGTCTCCATCCGCCGCAGTCACCCTTCTCTTCTCAGGGCAGGCGAGGCTTGAGGTGGAGGCGCGGGGCACCCAGTGGTGGGATCATCTGACAGGGAGCCACAGGAGGCGGCCCAAAGAGCCGCATGCGGGTCTAGAGCCACACGTTGCCGACCCCCGGGCTAGACTGTCAAGTTTGCATTGCTATACCTTTCCACCTTGAATCTGTTTTTCAGTTGCAGTTTGCGATACACCCAATATCCTACTTGCATTTGGGTATATGGTATAGTCTGATGTAGTCTGGTTCTGATCACAGTGAAGTCTGAGTCACCTTTGGGTTTGGTGTTGCTCCTATTGAAAAGATTTTAGAGCACGGAACTTAGTTGATCATGAGTCTGGATCAACACCTTCTGGAATTAGGATTAATTCAAAGCCTGCAGGCCTTGGTTGCCCATATACAATTTTATAGGGAAGTATTTTTTATTTCTTTAAAGGTGAGATTTTGACAGCTAGGCGTGCCATGGGAAATACAGGGGCAAAGTCAGCAAAGTTGATTTGTATCTTCAAACACAGTACCTCATTCTAGGCCAGTGATGGCGAACCTTTTTCCCATCCCGTGCCAAAAGCGGAGGGGAGGGGGGGCTCATACTCGCGCGTGCCCATGCCTATAATTCAATGCACCTCTCCCCTGCGCGTGAGCATGCATCCCCCCACTTTTGGCACAGTGGGCCCGGTAGGCCAGTTTTTCACCTTCCCCAGGCTCTAGAGGCTTCCTAGGAGTCTGGGGAGGGCAAAAACAGCCTCCCCCCCAACAGGCCCTCCAGAGGCCAGAAACAGCCTATGTCCGACTTCCAGTGGGACCGGAAGGCCTGAAAATCAGCTGGCCGGAGTGTGAATGCACACTGCAGCTGAGCTGGGGCAATACTTGCATGCCCACCAATATGGCTCCGCGTGCCACAGGTTTGCCATCACTGTTCTAGGCAGTCAGGAGGAATGTGGCTTCAGCCCTCTTCCCTTAGCAAACTGCACATTTGCCAGTTATCTCCTATGCCTCTATATAAATTCCTTTGCCTGTCCAATTTTGCTTAAACCTCTGGGCTAATGCTTCTGTTCCTTCATGACCTTTGTTGTGTAGTTCTGTTAGTTGAATTGAAATTGGGGCATGACCCCAGCTTGTATAATAGAGTGTTCTGTTTTGTGATGATGTATATTCTTCCTTGCATCATGCGCTCTTCTCCCCCTCCCCCCATGATGGAACCAGTATCACAATAAAATTTAAATATGCAATAAAACTGGGTGTAACTTTTAGATCTTTCCTTAGCTTTATTACTCTGTTGTTGTTGTTCTGCCAGGGGAGGCAGGAAAATTGATTGGATTTTTAAAAGGAGCTTTGGAAATAATTACACTTAGATTCTGCAGACATTGCATATCATAGGCTGTAATGCATGATGCAGAAATGGGCAAGTGATACGCATGATTGAGAAACTCATCCTGGCCAATTCACCGCAGCCAAACTCGCACCGGGACAACAATGTCACGGCAGTTACACCAATATCAAAGAAATGGTGGAATAGAATCATTAAAGAAAGGATTAAAAAGGAGGGAGAAAATGAAATATGAATGACAAAAAATTAAAATATTTTTTAATTATTTTAAATAGTTAAATTGAATTGTTGAATTGTGCAGGGGTGAGTTGGCCTGTGGCAAGTTGGCTGTGGAGAATTATCCACAGTGAGTTGGCCATAGCAAGTTGTTCCGTTCTGTACACAAATTCCTTCCTACACCCCTGAAAGAGATTCTCTGAGTCCTTTTGACCCAGGAGGATCCATGTCGTGCAAAATAGGGCTATGGGGTAGCATTTTGCAGGTACAATAAAGTTGGAAAAGTACTGACAGTTTCCTCTCCTATTTCATCTCTGTCAACAATGCTATAAACCATGGGGAGTGATGGACTGCCCTAAAGGGGAAAGGTTGCATCCTTGCAATCCAATGCAAGGATCAGATTGTACATATGGTGTAATTAGGGTCAGATAAATGTAGATGGGATGAACTCTTAATTTTTGATTATAAAATATATTTTGGAGGATCTTTGAACATAAAACACTCTAGTGAGCATAAATGGATAGAGGTTGATTTTTTCCCCCTGCAGCAGAGTTAGGAAATCATGGGAGAAGCATAATGTTGTCTAAATGCTTGAAAAATATTATTTTCAGTGCTAATTGCACAACATTGTGTCCATGGAGTCAGAAGCAGTCAAGGTCAAGTTTACACTGACTTCTTCCTGATTAATAATTGTATTAGACATTTCTTTTCTTTACTACCTTGACCAGCCTTGGTAATACAGTGGTAGTACAGTGGTCTAAACACCCTGTTATTAACACCAGCTGCCTGCATTTACTGCAGGTTCGAATCTCACCAGG
>JANHFK010012339.1:0-10117 GCA_036250565.1 Sibynophis collaris | reverse complement strand
TTCATCCCTTCCACTATATTCCACAAATTAATACACCTATTTATACCAGTATTAAAATATGTTCTTACATCATGTTTAGTCATTATTTAACCTTCATTATTTCATTATTCAATATTTCAATATATTATTCTAATGTCAATCATAATATTATTTAAACATACAAAATAACACTATTCGTATTCTTGTTTTCATCTAATCTTTATGATTCTAGTATTAATAATACACGTCTATATTAAAATACATTCTTTTCCTTATTTGATTGCTCAGCATTTACCAATCACAATATTGTTTAAGCTTGCCTATTCTAATTTGTCCTTATGCCACCATTATAAAAAAAAGGGAAAGAAAATGGGAAAAAGGAGGATTTTTCCCCCTTTCTTCTCTTTCCTTTCTTCTTTTTTCTATCCGCCTTCTATCCAACATCTCTTACCGGCATCACTACTTTAATTCTTATTCTTTTTTTAACTTGTCTCCCATATTCTTCTCTTAAACCTTTATCTCTGTCTGAATCTGTGTCTACATCCTGCCTAGTCAGTCTAAGTATTTCTCCCATCCCTACCCTTTCCCACTATCTCGCTTTAAAGTTATCAGCCCTAACCCTTGTCTCCCTTCCCAAAGTATCTTCCTGATCCTTCCATTCTTTTTTCAGATCTCTTAAAATATTTTCCCCCTGGTTTGATTCATCAAACATTATTAATTTTATTAATTAATAGCAGTGTGGGGGGTTGTGTGCGCATACACAGGGCCCGCATATTTTTAACAATATTGCAGGAGGTTTAAAGACATTCTGTGCCAAGGGTAGGGTTCTTTGAAGGGGAAAGCAGATAAAAGAATTTTGTGCTCTAAGTAGAATTAAAAAGAAAATAACAGAACTGTGACCTATTGATGCCGAATGCTCTTCCGATTCAAAAAGAAAAAGAAAAAAATAGTGTAGTGCAGTGCAGTGCAGTGCAGTGCAGTGGAACGGAACAGAACAATAGATATGGAAGGGACCTTGGAGGTCTTCTAGTCCAACCCCCAGCTCAAGCAGGAGATCCTATACCATTTCAGACAAATGGCTGTCCAAACTCCTCTTAGAAACAAACCTCCAGTGATGCAGCGCCCACAACTTCTGAAGGCAGGCTGTTCCATTGATTGCTGTTCTATTAGGAAATTTCTCATTTCTAGGTTGGTTCTCTCCTTGATTAATTTCCATTCATTGTTTCTGCTTGGGAGAATAGGTTGACCCCCTCTTCTTTGTGGCAGTCCCTCAGATACAATACTGCTATCATGTCACTCCTGTCTTTCTTTTCATTAAACTAGACATATCCAATTCCTGCAATCATTCTTCATATGTTTTAGCCTCCTGTCCCGTAATTGTCTTTGTTGCTGTTCTCTTTCTACAGCAGGGGTGTCAAACTCAAGGCCTGGAGGCTGGATCCGGCTCATGGGGTCCTTAGGTCTGGCCCGCAGGGCTGTCCTGGAAACAGCAGAAGACCAGCCCGCAGTGCCTCTGCCAGCAAAAATGGAGCTTGGGAGGATCGTGGCTTCCCGAGCTCTGTTTTCACTGGCAGAGGATTGCAGGAGACTGTCACAGCCAAAAACAGAGCTCGTGAGGGTTGCAGGTGGCCCTCCCGAGATCTGTTTTTGCTGTCAAGACAGTTGCAGGAGGTTGTCACAGCCAAAAACAGAGCTCAGGAGCCTGTTTTCACTGGCAGAGTGCTCAGGCCACCACAGGCACCACATGACATCAAGCTGGCTGCACCCACCCTGGCTTCCTGAGGTCAAATACAATGCTAATGCAGCCCTCAATGAAAATGACTTTGACAACCCTGTTCTAGAGTCTCCACTTCTTTTTTATACTAGGGCGACCAAAACTGGATGCAATATTAAAAGTGTAGTCCAACTAAGGCACTAAAAGTGGTACTAACACTTCATGTGATCTTGTTTTTATCTCTTTGTTAATGCAGCCTAGGACTACATTAGCTTTTTTTGGCAACTGCAATACACTGTTGGTTCATATTTAAGTGATTGTCCATTAGGACTCCAAGATTCTTCTCACAGTTACCACCACTGAGCCAGGTACCACCTATTCTATGTATATTTGTGCAGTTGACTTTTCTTGTCTAAATGTAGAGCCTTACTTTTCTCACTGAATTGAATTTTATTTTGTTAGATAGAGGTCAGTGTTTAAGTCTGTTGAGATCCTTTTGTATCCTGAGCCTATCTTCTGGAGTGTTCGCTATTCCTGTCAGCTTGTTGTGGTCTGCAATGATGAATTCTCCTTCTACCCCTTCATCTAAAATGTTTGTGGAGATATTGAAGAGTACTGGGCCTAAGACAAAGCCTTGTGGTACCCCACTGCATACTATACTCCACTGCACGTAGATGCAGTTCCATTAAGAACTGCACATTGAGCATAGTTGATCAACCAATAATTAATTTATCTGGTGATGATGCTGTCTAATCTACATTTTTCTATTTTATGAAATAGTAGGTTGTGGTCTATTTTATCAAATGCCTTACTGAATTCCAAGTAAATTATGTCCATAACATTTTCCTGATCCACTAATTTAGTCACGTTTTATTCGTCTCCACAGGCCTATGAATTGATGTGGTTACTTGGTGAGCAGTGAAAAAAGATTTGATACAATGACTGATATTTCATGGAATGTTTTATTTATTACAAATGCTTTTAAACCATTCCAATCAAACAAACTTTACTGATTTTTAAAGAACTTGACTGATCATACTATATACTGGTCTCCAATCTCCATCTTTGTTTTTGCCGTGGTTTAAAAAATAAATTCCATTAAGACTTTTAATGTTTTCCTCAAGTGTTTCTATTAGTTTACATTTGGTGCACATATAATTCTCGGGTGTGAGTACATACATTGCATAAACTTTGCAAATCAGAACAGTGTCAAGTCTTTTTTTTCATTACTGGTTTTGTATGCAATTTTTAAAAGAATATTGTCCAGTCTACTATGATGCAAGAATTCTATGTTGTGTTTGCCACCACAAACACCACATTTCTATCTTCTTTGAAATGGTTTAATCAGATTGAACTCAAAACTGAGAAGCTTAGTTTTTACAATATGCAGTTTTATACAGTGATAATACTACCAAAATAAGACATCCCCTGATAATAAGCCCAATTAGGCTTTTGAGCGCACGGCAATAAGGCCAAATGCTTATTTCAGGTTTCAAAAAAATATAAGACAGGGTCTTATTTTCAGGGAAACACGGTAGCAATAGCGCTTAGACTTATATACTGCTTCACAGTTTTCTCTAAGCGGTACAGATCAGCAAATTGCCCCCAACACTCTGGGTCCTCATTTTACCGACCTCAGAAGGATGGAAGGCTGAGTCAACTTGAACCAGTCAGGATCAAACTGCCAAACTGCTGGCAGTTGGTAGAAGTAGGCTGCAGTATTGTATTTTAAGCACTGCACCATCACGGCACATGATGCTTAAAATTCCAATAGTTCTACATAAATATGTCTTTGGAAGGTATTCCCGGTAATTACCATTGCAAAAGATCTTTCTGTTTTGAATCTGGGGTGTGGAATATCCCTGCCGCAAGAAATAAATATTTATTGATAGAAGTGACAATTAGATGGTTTAAGAACATGCTTCTCTCCAGTTTTTTTACAGAGTAGTGAAAGATGTATATGCAAGGAGAAACAGTAGTAGTTTAATACAATACAGGTAATTCCAGACTTATGATCACCGTTGGAACCAGAATTTCCTTTGTTAGGCAACTTGTGAGTTGTACCCAATTTTACCACCTTTCTGCCACAGATGTTGAACAAATCATTGCAGTTGTTAGGTGAATCATGTCATTAAGTGAATCCAGCTTCCCCATTGACTTTGTTTGCCAGAATCTGGCTGAGAAAGTTGCAAATGGCAATCACATGACACTGGGACACTGCAACTAAATACATGCTGATTGCCAAATGCCCAGATTTTGATTGTGACTGTGGGAATGCTATGAAGGTTGTAAATGTGAGTACTAATTTTAAGTCATCATTTTCAGTGCTGTTGTAACTTCAAACAATTGCTAAACAAGTGGCTGTAGGTGGAGGACTATCTATAGAAATCTGGTACGGTACTTAAGAAATATATATAGTAAAAACAGGAAGTGTTAGAGTAAAGAATAAACATGTGAAATGAGGGACCAATATGAAAAAAGTACATTGAGATGGTTTGGATATATATATATATGAATGAAAATTAAATTGGAAAATAAAGACAATATATCTAAAGGAACTGATTGGTTTCAGAACAGGAGGAAGACCAACAATGTTTGGATGGACCTAACAAGATGAGAACTTGAAAATAGGAGAGACGTGTTTAATCTTCCTCCTCTCCATTTCAAAACATGAATCAGTAGCAACTGTGCTGGACTAAGAATTCACATTAGTCCTATAAATTCCCCTTTCTCTGCTGCATATAGCAGATGGGATGGGGGGTGGGTAGGAGGACAGACACAGTGATATTTTTAATGACTGCCACTGAAAAACAAAAAACATTACAAAATACCATTTATAACAATAGTTATGTTTTCAATTCAGAAATGCTAGAACTGATATAAAAGGGGATGTGAAGGATCTTCTCATATGTCTTTTAAAATACAGCGGGAATCTAGCCAAAACCAATTCTGTCTCCACCTGAAGATTAGAAATATTTATTCAGCAATATATCTACTACTGAATGCATTTATTTCCAGGTAAACATGCTTATGCTTTCATCCTTAACCAATAGCTAAAGTACAATTTACTATTTTGGAAGGCTGCAAGAAATGCTAGTTTAATGTATTATTTTGGCAGGCAGTCCTGTTGTTTATTATATAAATGCAAAGTCACGGGACCAACTGCATCTATGATATGAAAAGTATTACAATATATTTCAAGAGCATGCAATAAGCATGTCTGTCTATTGCCACATTATTGTACCACTTTTGGTATGTCATTTCCATGTGCCACTTTAAGAAATGCAGTATACAATTTAGAATCTGAAATGCAGTATACAGTTAGGATGGGAAAAACTGTTGTCACCAGCCAATTTTCCTCCACCAGTGTCTACCCTCTTTCTATTCGAAACAGAAAATTCTTAAGCTTTCTGAAAGGAGTTTAATTATACGATGCTGATAACCATGCATGGAGAAGAAAGAGACAGAAATGATTAGGAGTTGTGAGATATTTAAAGAGTGATGTTTATAACTTGTTTTATATTGAAACCTACTGCATCTTCTTTGCTGATTCTTCACATTTGATTTTTGGCATAGAGTAAATCTATATTGTTATGTTATTTTAAGATAAAGATTTTGCATACACTCTGCATGATAGGAATAACCCTATATTCACTATCCAGAGGAGACAACACTCGTACACCAAATCTAAAAACAAAGAATACTTGCTTGCTACCAATTAAAATTTAGTAGAAAATATTGTAGTCTTTTTCTGTTTTTTTCCCTGTGTAACTATTCAAACAATCAATGCTTGATCTAAGCTAAGCAAGAAAAAAATACCCTCAGATTAACTGGATCAGTTATTTTTTCAAATCTAGTAGCCTGGGAAGAACCTACTACAGACTGTGTCTGTTTATATATATGTGAAGGGTAAAGTACATTTTTCAGCCAATTAACTAGAAACTCGGTTTTCAGCAGGATGAAAGGATCTGCTTTGAAGGATGGGCTGGTAGGTGAACAGATCATTAGCAATGCTCTAAAGGGAGGGCATGTGAAAGCTCTGCTTCAGGCAGCCGACACTATTGGGTTTGATACCAATTCAGAACCAGGAATGGGATTTAGAAGACAACATCTGGCAAATCGATTTGCCTACCTCCCACTGTTTTCTTTTTGAAGTGGGAAGAAAGGAAGACCTGAGAATCTAACATTTCTCTATGGCAGCAATTACCTAAAGCCATAAGGGCCTATCCAAGAACCAAAGAGCATGCTCACAAACAGAAGGGAATAAAATTACATGGAAAAAATATTCCTTTTTATAAAACTTTATGAAAGGGAACTTTTAAAATGTATTAATAGATCAGTCAAAGCTGCAAATACCAAATAATGCAACTCTTTTTACAACTACATTAAGAAACACAAAATATGAACATCTGTTGGAGGTACGAATGACAACACGTGTGATGGCATCACATAAATGCTGTGATTTTTGTACTTGTGTCAGATACAATGCAAATACGTAACTGCAGCATTTGTTTGACATCATCAAAAACTTGCCATTTTGATGTCGTTGTAATTTATTAGAGATACTATCATGTACCGACAGATATTTTGAGTATTTTTATGACAGTTTTTGGACTTATTTATTCCTGTTCATTTCCAATTTTTGCTTCATTTTGGCTCAGACATTACACTCTGCTGCAATAAACCTTTTTTCCTTCCTCTCCATCAAGAGAGGTTTAGTGTTATATTAATTGAGCTTCTCTTTTCAGGTATGCAGTTTATCTTCCTTCACTCTTCCCCTCCCTGCCCAAATCTTTAGCAATATACAATCATGGTCACACATGCTGGGAAAACATTTATTTGCAAAACTGCTCACACACTACTTTGCAAACTGTACAAGGCTTTTGAAAGTAACGCAGTACTGGTGCAATATAAACTTTAGTAACTTACAATTTATTTTTATTATTTTTATAATCTATCATACACCGCTCACTGAAAAGTTTTCCAAATGACACATTTAGGCATAGAAAAGCATATATCACAGAGGAGGATCAGCAATTTATTTGTTACTCCATTCCACTGGAAGCTCAAATGTGAAACTATTTATTCCATTTATAAATGCAAAGGTAGACTATTTAATATATATATTCAATACATGATGGAGTTGTAATTGTGATGTGCTTTTTAACATTTTTGCCATATATTAAACAAACAAAACAAAACAAACAAATAAATAAAAGCTCATGAGAAGGGGCTCTGATTAGATAAAAGCATTTCACACTTTCCTACTGATCTTCTAAAAGTGAGCATTGATTGGCTCATGATGTTGCCTGCCAAATATTGTATTAGATTCATAAATGCAGACCAGCATTTAAATGTCAGCAGCAGAAATTACAAACAATGAAAAAGATTGTGGGAGCTGTAAATACTGTAAGATCAAGGGTCCATTGTGCACAAGTTTACAGCAGGTAAATATTCTTATAGAAGATGAGACCTACAACACAAATTAAAACAGTTAATGGAGTAACTAATGCAGACTCAGTGACCAAAACATTTGCAATAAATAATGTAGAGAATATAGTATAACAAATCAGGGAACTGTATATATTACTCCAGATGCAAATGTAACAAAGATTTATATAAGGACATTAATGATGGAATTATTTGTCGTAAGCATCCATCATAACTTATAGTAGGTTTTTTAATGCAGGATTAAGCTGGCATGGCTCCCTGCTATCATCCAATAACCAAGACAAGTATTCTACTTAGGAGTTAGAGCAGGACTGTTAAACTTTCAGCCTGCATGCCGGATGTATCACGCGTTGGCCACGACCACTTCCGGTTTAGCAAAGGGGGGGAAAGTACAGATATGTCACGTGACACTGTTGTGACAACGTGAGTTTGACACCCCTAAACTAGAGAGATTAAAGGGAGACTGGTAGCTATCGGAACCTATTGTGTTATCACTAGTCAAACACTTTCTGTTACATTGCTGCTCAAAAGAATGCCAACATAAACCAAAGCAAACTATTCTTAGGAGGACAACACATGTGAAAAGGATGTACTATCTGCTCTGCCTTTAGTGACCTGCTGCCCCTAGAGATGTTTTAACAAATTTCAGCTCTTTAGCTCCATGCATCATAAAAAGAATTGGATGCTGCCTATATTGAAATGAATTCCTCTTCCCAAAATAAACAAAAAGAAGTAAACATTTCAAAATCTCTTAGGTGCTCATGACTTCTCTATCACCGCCCATCCTCCCCTTGAGGCTTTTTTCCTTAGGTATAGCTTCATCCTCTGCTTGTTTTATAAACTGGACTTTAAATTCAAAATAGGAGTGTACTGCTTTTTCTTTTCTATAGCATGAAATCTTGTACATATATTATGCCTTCTTGTTATATAAGAACAATCCTGCTGGATCAGACATGGAAGTAACCTAGGATCTGCAAGATCAATAGTCTTCAATACAACTATTGCTACATTTTGTGGTGGCATGTTACAAATTATGCACTGTGTGAGGAAGTGGTTCTTTTTCTATTTTAAATTTGCTTTTAAAGACGTTAATTGGATGATCCCAGTCCTAATGATTTGACACTTTTCCCTGTCTACTTTCTCCATGCTATGTATTGTGTTATGTCCTTCAATCATTCTCTGTTATACTCCTTTTTTTCCAAAAGTATCCCAAACATTCTAGCCCTTTCTCATAATGAAGATATTCAAACCACTTCTATTCATTTTGCTTGTCCTATTCTGCATTTCCTGCAATTCTACTTCATTCCAGTGTGGTTACCAGAACTGTATAAAGGTAGTCCTTGACTTACAGCAGTTCTTTTAGTGATTGTTTGAAGTTGCAACACCACTGAAAAAAGTGACATTTTAAGTGCCACAGTTAAATGAATTCCTGCAGTTGTTAAGTTAGTACATGGTTGTTAAATGAATCTTGCTTCCCCATTGACTTTGCTTGTCAGAAGGCCACAAAAGGTGAACATATAACCACAGGATACTGCAACCATCATAAATACGAGCCAATTGTCCGAATTTTGATCACATGACCATAGGGATCCTGCAATGGTTGTAAATGTGAAAAACAGTCATAAATCAGTTTTTTCAGTGCCATTGTAACTTCAAATGGTCACTAAACAAATTATTCTAATGATTAAGGACTATCTGTATTAGCAATTCTTAATTGAGAAGAAAGAGAAATCTATTATGATAATGTGCTTTTGAGTTTTTGAGAAAAATAGCATAAATAAGATTAAAAGTAAAAAGAAGAATGAGTATGAATTAAGGATGTGTGGCAGTTTTGCTTTATTGCAAATGTGTTAATGCCATTCTTATATTTTAGCTTCCCTATTGTTGGCTTAACTATGCTATTTTTATTGTACTTGTATTTTGTTTAATCTATGCTTTTACCAATGATTTAAGCTACTTTTAAAATTTTATGGTAAACCAATTCAAGATGTTTATTGGGATATCAATATAATAGAAAGAGAGAGATGATGGATGGATATATTTTTCCCTTTCTTACAAGTCCTTGGATCACCTTTGTGAGATCCCTTGTCTTCAAATTCCAGCAAATGAGCTGAAAATCCTGCTGGATTCTAAATGCTTGAAGTCTTGAAGAAGAGCATCTAAGAGCATGCTCTATCAAGATTTTCATTCTGAATAGTGGTTTGAACCAGTGGTGAAATCTACTTACCTTCGCTACTGGTTCGGGAGCATGCAGGACTGTGCGAGCACTATGCACACACGCGCATCTTCTGCGCATGCACAGAGGGTAAAAAAATGGGACATAATGATGTCCTGACATGTGGGCAGAGCCTCCCACCACTGGTGTTACCGGTTCAGCAAGCCGGATAGAACTGGGCGGATTTCACCACTGGTTTGAATTGCTTATTCACCAAACAAAAACAAAATACTTGTCAGAATTAACAAGAATAGATAAATTGGAAATCAAAATTTCTTTACTACAGACTTTGACCAGTATTACAAATAAGAGAAAATAAATAGATTGCTGCAGCAAACCTGTTACCAGGACATTATCATAAAATGATAGGACAACATATCTAAGTCAAAGTTTTGGGCAGTTCTGTAACTCATTAAAGGTATTTAGCAACTTAGAATGTGAGTAAATAGTTAACATCCTTTAAAGGATATTGAACATAAAAGTTATCTATATGACCTGAAACATTGGAAATAATTGAAGGTGGTAAAGTGTATCTTCATATAAGGGACACTATAAGAACACTTGGCCAAGTGTTTCTACATATCTAAAGCAGTGGTGAAATCCAAATTTCTTTACTACCGGTTCTGTGGGCGTGGCTTGGTGGGCTTGGTGTGGCTTGGCGGGTGTGGCTTGGTGGGCATGGCAGGGGAAGGATACTGCAATTGGTGGAAATCTCCATTCTCACCCCATCCAGGGGAAGGATACTGCAAAATCCCCAT
>JANHFK010012213.1:0-10136 GCA_036250565.1 Sibynophis collaris | reverse complement strand
TAAGGGGCGTGCATAAGAGCACCAGCGTGCCTACTGTCCCTGTCCTAATGTTCTCATCAACTGTATTCATATTATGTCCTCAATTCATGCCTATAATTATATATATTATCTAATATGTACTTGACAAATTAAAAAAAAAAGTCATAAAAGAGCCATCGTTCCTCACCTCTGCCCTAGACTGAGGCATCTGCAGGATAGATGCCACACCAGAATCAACTTGAGGACCCAGTTTGTGGGGGGCAATAAACTGACTTTGTATAAATATACAAAAGTATGAAGGCATTGTATGCCGCCCTGAGTTTTCGGAGAAGGGCGGGATATAAATCAAATTAATAATAATAATAATAATAATAACTTCACCTTCTCAGCTCCACCCCTTCTGTAGACGTTCTATTTACTTATTATGTTCAAGCAGTCCTCAACTTACAACACTTTGTTTAAGGACCATTCGAAGTTACAATGGCAGTGAAAAAAGTGACTCAGGTTCTGCAGCGTTCCCACCAGAGATGGAATTCAGCTGGTTCGCACCGGTTCATACATACTGTTGGAGGAAATTTGGCCAAGGTCAATGAACCGGTAGCGATGGCCAGCTGGCCACACCCTTGAACCAGTCCCCCGTCCGGTCGCCACTCGCTCACCCCGCCCACCATGTTTGTCGCTGCCATATTCTTCGCACACAAGCGTCCCACTGCGTGTGGCGACGGCAGCAGATTTTTCCGCGACCTCCGGTACTTTTGGACAGCCAGTCACCGAAAAGCCCTGGAGGTCGCAGAAAAAGCAAGTCCGAGGGGAACGACACAGCAGGCGACGAAATGTGCATTTGTGCAGCCAGAGCGAAGAACAGGCCGGCAATGGCAGCAGCTTTTTTGCCGACACATGTGATTGGCGAAGGGAGGGTGGGGTGGCATGCAGGAGGAGGCCTTTGGCAGATGAAACTAGCTGCATGTCACTTTTGGTTTCGTCATTAAGATATGAGATAAGAAACTAGGAGAGTGTGAGTTCTAGTTCCACCTTAGGCGTGAAAGCCGGCTGGGGGTCTTTGGACCAATCACCAGGAGACAGTGATTTCTAGTTCACCTTAAACGTGAAAGCTGTCTGGGTGACTTTGGGCCAATCACCAGGAGATGGTGAGTTCTAGTCCCATCTTAGGTATGAAAGCTGGCTGGGGGCCTTTGGACCAATCACCAGGAGATGGTGAGTTCTAGTTCACCCTAAGCATGAAAGCCAGCTGGGTGACTTTGGGCTAATTAACAGGAGATAGTGAGTTCTAGATTCACTTTAGACATGAAACTTGGCGGGATGATTT
Source organism: Sibynophis collaris (assembly GCA_036250565.1). Taxonomy (NCBI): domain Eukaryota; kingdom Metazoa; phylum Chordata; class Lepidosauria; order Squamata; family Sibynophiidae; genus Sibynophis; species Sibynophis collaris. The sequence goes on along the minus strand of JANHFK010012213.1, from coordinate 8,830 downwards.
TGGGCCAATCACTAGGAGACGGTGAGTTCTAGTTCTGCCTTAGGCATGAAAGCTGGCTGAGGGCCTTTGGACCAATCTCTAGGAGATGGTGCAGATAATAGGTAGAAATTCCAATTTCCTCCCCTACCTTTTTCTATGGGTGTGGCTTGGTGGGTGGGTGTCATGTGACCGAGTGGGTGTGGCTGTGAGTGATATCAAGTTGGCCACACCCACAGTCACATGATCAAAATCCTGGCGCTTGGCTCCGGGCTCATATTTATGACAGTTGCAGTGCCACGGGGTCACGTGATCCCCTTTTACGACCTTCCGAAAAACAAAGTCAAGGGAAGCCAAACCTCCTTATAACTGGATTACTCCTTCTTAGTTGGGCTACTCAGGGTTTATTTATTTATTTATTTAAAAGTTTTGTTTTGTTCCTCTCTTAGCGGCTTATAGGAGGGAAGCCAAACCTCCTTACACCTGGATTACTCCTTCTTAGTTGTGCTACTCAGGGTTTATTTATTTATTTAAAAAAAGTTTTGTGTTGTTCCTCTCTTCCCGGCTTATAGGAGGGAAGCCAAACCTCCTTACAACTGGACTGCTCCTTCTTAGTTGGGCTACTCAGGGTTTATTTTATTTATTTATTTATCTTTTAAAAAGTTTTGTGTTTTTTTCTCTCCTACCGACGTACAGGAGGGAAGCCAAACCTCCTTACAACTGGATTACTCCTTCTTAGTTGTGCTACTCAGGGTTTATTTATTTATTCATTTAAAAGTTTTGTTTTGTTCCTCTCTTACTGGCTTACAAGAGGGAAGCCAAACCTCCTTACAACTGGACTGCTCCTTCTTAGTTGTGCTACTCGGGGTTTATTTTATTTATTTATTTATCTTTTAAAAAGTTTTGTGTTTTTTTGTGTCCTACCGGCGTACAGGAGGGAAGCCAAACCTCCTTACAACGCCTTCAAAGCCATGTACCGAAGGGTGGGAAGAAAGTCTAAACAAATCCACGTGGAATCGGAGGAAGCAGATGGAACTCTGCTTCCCATCCTCCTTGACATCAAGGTTAATCGAATTCAAGGGCCTGGAGAGATCTGAGCGGAAAGCTGCAGGAATTGATTTCCAAATGGCCCCGCTGACAGGCCCTCCGTTCCCGTCACTCGAGAGTCATGGCTCTCCTCCACTCCACCAGCCCCCCCCCCCCCCCGAGTTACTTCTTACGAGGGTCACCTTTTCCTGACATTCGAAGGGCTCCTTACACACGCTTTCCGGGAGAAGGAATTGGATTTTTGCTCAGGGGAAGCGGCAGATGGAGGAACGGGCCGCTAAAGAAGGGCGAGATGTGCCACGGAGCAGACGGTAGGGTTTCTCTCCGGAGCCCAATTACGGGGGACCGAAGATGCCGGTGGCATCGGTGGCTGGCGAGATCCGTTCCTCTCTGGGACGAGAGTTTGACTCTCGTCAGCTCATCATTAGCAGCCTGTGACAGACCAATATTTCCTCCCAATTCCTCCCTCTTAAAAAAGGGCTTGGAAGTCCTATTCTTACAACAGTTTCTTTAGGGACTGAAGTTATAACAGCACTGAAAAAAGTGACTTATGTCCAGTCCTCGTACTTACGGCCGGTCCTCACACTTATGAACGGTCCTCACACGCAAGATTTGCCCTTGAGTATAAAATATAAAATAAGAAGAAAGGAAGAGAGGAGAGGAGAGGAGGAGGAGAGAAGAGATAAGGAAATATAAAATAAGAAAAGAGGCGAGGAAAGAGAAGAGGAGGAGGAGAGGAGGAAGAAAGAAGGAAATACAAAATAAGAAGAAAGGAGAAGAGAAGCAGGAGGGAAGAGAAAGAGAAAAGAAGGAAATATAAAATAAGAAGAAAGGAGGAGAAAGGAGAAGAAGAGAAGAGAAAAGAAGAGAAGAGAAGAGAAGGAGAAGGGAAGAGAAGAAGGAGAAAAGAAGGAAATATAAGATAAGAAGGAAGGAGGAGAGGAGAGGAGGAGGAGAGAAGAGATAAGGAAATATAAAATAAGAAAGGAGGTGAGGAAAGAGAAGAGAAGGAGGAGAGAAGAGGAGGAAGAAAGAAGGAAATACAAAATAAGAAGAAAGGAGAAGAGAAGCGGGAGGGAAGAGAAGGAGGAAAGAAGGAAATATAAGATAAGAAGAAAGGAGAAGAGAAGAGAAAAGAAGAGAAGGAGAAGGGAAGAGAAGAAGGAGGAAAGAAGGAAATATAAGATAAGAAGAAAGGAGGAGAAAGGAGAAGAAGAGAAGAGAAGGAGAAGGGAAGAGAAGAAGGAAGAAAGAAGGAAATATAAAATAAGAAGGAAGGAGGAGAGGAGAGGAGAGGAAAAAAAGAGAAGAGATAAGGAAATATAAAATAAGAGAGGAGGAGGAGAAGAGAAGTTACTTTAGTGCAGCGAAGGTACTGTGATGGTGAGTTCTAGTCCTGCCTTAGGCATAAACACCGACTGGGTGATTTTGGGCCAATGTATGACTAGGAGACTGTGAGTTCTAGTCCTGTTTTAGGCAGGAAAGCTGGTTGGGTGATATTGAGCCAATCACCATGGGACTGAGAGTTCTAGTCCCAAGTTAGGCACGAGAGCCAGCTGGGTGACTTTGGGCCAATTACCAGGAGCCTGGGAGTTATAGTTCTACTTTAGGCATGAAAGATGGTTGGGTAACTTTGGGTCAATCACCAGGAGTCCGTGAGTTCTAGTCCCGCCTTAGGCATGAAAGATGGTTGGGTGACTTTAGGCCAATCACCAGGAGTCCGTGAGTTTTAGTCCCGCCTTAGGCACGAAAGCCAATTGGGTGACTTTGAGCCAGTCACAGTCCCTTAGCCCAACCTACCTCACAGGGTTGTTGTTGCTGGGAAAACAGGAGGAGGAAGGAGCATTAGGTACCTTTGCTACCCTGAGTTGTCTGTAAAAACGATCCAGATGGGATAAAAAAATAAAATAAATGAGCAACAACCCAATTTAAAAAAAGTTGGGGGGAGAAACGGAAGGGTGCATCCCATTGGCCTGACCCCGTCGTGCGAACAGTCACAAAACTTCCCGAGGCGAGAGCCGTTTTGCGGATACGCCAAAAGCTGGCATTGCGTACATTGTGCGATACGGAAAACAACTCGGAGTGCAAAATCAATTCATACGCCGATGATTATGCGAACAGATGCAATCCCCCCAAATTACAGAAAGCTGTTTTGCTTACGCGCAGTTTTGGAAGACGCAACTCGAAAAAAAAAGGAAATCACAATATTTTTTTCCTTCTTCTTCTTAAAGATGGGTGTGTAGAGAAATAAAAGAACCGCAGACCCCCATTTCTCCCCCTCGTCATCTGTCCCGTGGCTGCTAGCCGAGCGATAAACAGCTGGAGCTGAAGTCCAAACAATAATAATTAGAATTATTGTTCTCCTCCAGAATGGCGAATAAGCTCGGATTGGACTTCCCATTCAGCCTAGCACTTCTGTGTAATTGTAGATTGCCTTTTTTCGATAATTACTGGTTTGTTGCGAGTGTGGAATATATGCCTTTTTTTCCTTCTTTTTTGTTTTTTGCAACGCAAGCTATTTTCCTATTTTGCATCGCTGCGCTCAAATATTTGGGCGGATGATTGACTTTCATCGGACTTTCTTTCAAATTCTACTTCTCTGCTACTTCGTGCAAGGAAGTGGAAAAGGTTTGTTATTTTCGGCCAGAAGTGTGGACAGGTAGTCCTTGACTTACAACACCTCATTTAGTGACCGTCCAAAGTTATAACAGCCCTGAAAAAAAGCGACTTACGACCGTTTTTTAAAAAAACACTTAGGACCGTTGCATTCTCTCCATGGTGTCAGACACTTGGCAACCGACTCGTATTTACGATGGTTGCAGTCTCCCGGGAGTCATAAGTGATTTCCCGTTTTGCGACCGTCCGACAAGCAACGAGGAAGCCAGATTCACTGAACCACCGCGTGGCTGGCTTAACAACCGCAGTGATTCGCTTAACGACTGCGGCACGGAAGGTCGCAAAACGGAGCCAAAAGCAGTTCACAACAGTCTCCCTTCACAGCTCTGTCGTGGTCGTAACTCGAGGACTAGCCGGATGCCTTTAAATCCCGCTCGGTCATGGATCACTCACACAAATCTGAAGGATGATGCAGAATCTTTTATTACAAAAATATCTTGCAAGCGAAAAAAAAAACAAAACCCAAACCCAAACCGAAACAAACCAGGAAAAAAAAGAAATTATTAAGGTGCAAATTCATACAAACACGTACTTTTCTGATCCACGACAAATATATCCCAACGACTCCAATAACGCCTCCCTCCCTCCCCCTCCCTCCCCTGGCCTTAGTTCCATTACCCTTCCTGCAAAACTGAGGCCAAGCACTGAGGCTATGTTCAACCACTCTCGAGTGGGATGCTGACGGTGGTTTTGACTTCGTTTCCCATCATTCCTTTTGCTCTGGAGGCTGGAATTCTGGGAATGGAAGTCCAAAGCAAGTGGAAGAAGGTTGCTTTGCATCGGGGATGTCCAGCCTTGATAACTTTTAAGACTTGTGGACTTCAACTCCCAGAATTCCCCAGCCAGCCATATTTTTAAGACTTGTGGACTTCAACTCCCAGAATTCCCCAGCCAGCCATACTTTTAAGACTTGTGGACTTCATCTCCCAGAATTCTCCAGCCAACACAATCATTAATCACTTCCCCATTTCCTGCTTTGGACATTCCTTGTCAACGACAGGAACGCTTGTAACTAAAGCAAGGCAAACAGCTGGTGGGACATCTACGCCATGCTGGTGTGTCAGCCTCAAACGGCAGCCGTGAGTCAACCCACAAAGGGCCACCTCCTTGTTGGTTGTGTTCATGAGCCTACAAGGATCGCAACTCTGCGGGGAGTGAGAATTCAAAGCTGAGCTGGGTGAGACGGATCAGAAGGGGAGGTGGTACGAAAGAGGCACGCTTCAATAGTGGTCGTTTGCCAGAAGGAACATCTACGTTGGCTTTGAGGGACATTGTCAACCCTGGTCCTTCTCAAAGGACAGGCCATCCTTTTTGTCCTTCCCAAACAGGGATGGAGAAATCGAGACCTTCAGATGTTGTAGAACTACAAGGCGAGAATGAGACCTCCTAGGAGATGTAGTTCTGCAAAAGTCTGGAGGGGCCATAAGTTCTCACCTAACTTGGTCTCTGCAACCTAGGAAGGTCGGCGAGGATTTGGATAGCTGGCCCAGATTCCTGAATTCCATCCTCACGTCTTCCCTTTTAGATCCTTAATTCAGATAGGACTTTTCCCGTGGTGTTTAAGAAAAAGCAGCAGTATCTGGACCCCAAATTTCTCCCTCCCCCTGGCTCTACCAGGTGGACCTCCGAAGGAGGTTCAACTCCAGGGTTCTGAGATGTGACCTTGAATGAGGCAAAAAGAGGCTGTTCCAGATGAGGATGGCCTTCAAAGGTTTGATGGAGAGCCAGCCGAAAGCAGCAGAGGACGGTGTGGGCAAGGTGAGGGAGAGGGATCTTCTGCCTTTGGAAGGAATGCCAGATCCTTCAAGGTGATCCAATTTCCCTTCCTGGGACCTACTGAGATCTTCTTGGGTCCTCAAGACGGACATCGGTTGCAAGACGGACACGAGAGTGTCAGAAGGCATCCCTTCTGCTTCCCACGCTCCATCCTTGTCCATGTCCACCAAAATTGCCAGCTAGTCCCTAAACATTACAGTAAGGAGGACCTCAACAAGGGAGGATCTTGAAAAACCATCAAGAAGGATTTTGGTGACTAGTAGCAGGAGCCACAGAAAGTTGGTTGCGAAAGTTCAGAGCAGCTTTTCGCCAGCTGGGCAATTTCTCAAGAAGTTGGGACTACAGCTCCCATCATCCCATCTTGGAGGGGCGTCAGGCCTGGGAAGCCCAAACCTTTGAATGGACTTCTTCTTCTTCCCCAGAAAGGCTCAGGCCCTTTCCCTTGTTTTAACCCATTCTGTTTTCACACTAGTGCTAAGTACACAGTACTACACTCACTTACAAAGAACGTACACAAATATTGGTATTTTTTTTTTTAGTTGTAAAAGGAGCACACAGTTATAATGGGGAACAGTCACCGTGTAGGCAGTACAGCAGCATCTCGTGAGGTGTCCCCTAACCCAAATGGACCTCCATTATTTTTTTTAGGGACTGTCTTCTCCTTCCCTCACTCTTAACTCAACTGCACGTCCAAGAATGGGAAAATTAAAATTAAAATGAGCCACTTATAAAGAGGATGGAGGGGGGAAAGAAAACCCAGCTCTCACAGATCTGAGAAGAAACCACAAAAAAAAAAGGATGGGTTGACCTCCCCCATCAGGTCAAGGTCCTCACGGAGCCCCTGTTCTTCTCCATTCATCTGGAGATGTTTCCTGAAGCTCCACCCAACTTGGACGGAGGAGATCAAGAAGACATTGAACCAACAGCCCCCCAGTCTCTCAAATCCCCCAGCCCTCGTTGTCAAGGTCAACCGTTGTCCTTCTCGACAACCACCGGGCGAATTCGTGAGTGGACGTCTACGGTGGAGCTACAAGAGAAGACGTGGTGAGCGATGCCGTAGACCCCGGGTGTGTGTGTGTATCTCCAAACGTGGCCATTTTTAAGACGTGTGGACTTCAATTCCCAGAATTCCCCAGCCAGCCACGTTCTCTAGTCTAAATCTCTGGTCTCAATCCTCAACTATAATGCAATTTCTCTCCCCCGCTCCTTTTAAATGAAGTTTTAAGACCCTTAACACCACGAGAATGCGGAGGAATTCTGGGAGTTGAAGTCCACCAATCTTAAAAGGGTCCAGGTTTGGAGACCTCTTGTGGTAGACCTATCTTCTTGCAGACGTGCTGTCTTTTCCACAAGGATGGTGGAAAGGGAAGGGAAAGCCACCTTTCGGAAACACACACACACACACAAACACACACGCAGACACGCACACGGAGATCTTTAACCGTTTAAAAGAGTTACTCTTAGCTTACTATGGGAGTAGAAGGCCAGTAACGAAGATCGTGGATGGGTCAGGAACCCAAGCGATTATTCAGTGAGGTTCCTAATTTCCTAAGGCCCAAAGTAGACCACCGAGGCTGTTTCAACATGTCCCGTCGCCTCCCCGGTAAACGAGAAGTCCTTAAGGGAAGAAATGTTGATTTAAAAAGAAGGAGAAGAAGGAGAAGAAGGAGAAGGAGAAGGAGGAGAAGGAGGAGGAGAAGGAGAAGAAGGAGGAGAAGGAGGAGAAGGAGAAGGAAAAGGAGGAGAAGGAGAATGAGAAGGAGAAGACAAGGAGAAAGAGAAGGAGAAGGAGGTGGAGAAGGAAGACAAGGAGAAGGAGAAAGAGGAGAAGGAGAAGGAGGAGAAGAAGAAGAAGGAGAAGAAGAAGAAGAAGAAGAAGAAGAAGAAGAAGAAGAAGAGGAAGAGGAAGAGGAAGAGGAAGAGGAAGAGGAAGAGGAGGAGGAGGAGGAGAGGAAGAAGAGGAAGATGGACACTCAAGAAGATTTTCTACGGACTGTGGCCTTGCCAGCAAAAGCCTGAAGCTAACTAAGCTAGAGAGGCACATCTCCTCTAAGAGAAACCGAGGAAGTATCTGCGGGTTAGAGTAAAGCAAAGTGAAAGAGACACCATCTTGGCCCAAAATGGAGACTTCCTCTGCCCAGAAGCACTTGGGAAGCAGTCCTCCTCCGTCTCCCCTTCTCCTGAAGTCTCTAAGCCCAAGACCTCGGAAGGGGACAGTTAGTGCCCCATCCAAAGGTTGGGAGAGGCTGCGTTGGGGCCACCGACTGTGGAGCCTGCCTGGCTCCAGGAAGGAGGCATCTCAAGGTGGCATCTCAGCGGCTTGCCGATCTCCAAGGCCAACGAGAAGAGCTTCCCGTCAGAAAGAGCCAGACCGCGGCAACCCGGCCTGCGCCCGCAGTGCCTCTCGTGGTCCCCTTGTCCTCGGTGGCGTGTCGAAACGGAGTAGGAGGAAGAGAGTGGAGGCGCTGGGTGAGAAAAGCCGTGTTAGATCCGTCGTGACGTCTTCCGTCCGCTCGGCGAGCAGGGAAGGAAGAAGCTCCACCCAAAAAAACAACAACACCACAACAACCCAGGATCGCAGCTGTGAGTAGCACCAAACAGTTCCCAAGGAACCTCCGCCGAGACTGGGGAGGAGCACAACATAGAGAGTCCAAGCCCTAGCGGAAGATTCCTCAACCCACTGGGTCAGAGGTCCTTCGAGCCCCCTACGCGGCCGCCGCCTCTTCCGGACGTCACTTATTCTGCACCTGGACGCTGGCGTACTCCGAACTCGCTTCCTCGGCCTTCGGGGCCGGCCGCTTGGGCGCTTTGTTCAGCTGGACCATATCCAAGTCCGCGTAGGTTACGTTCTCGTCGTTGGGCACGGGCTGCACCGCCTGGAGGGTGGCGTATTCCGACTGCAGGGGGCTTTCCACCCCGGGGCAGGGTCTCTTCTGGGCCTCCTTGTCGAAGTTTAGATCTGCGTAGGCCACGTTGTTGGGGTCGGGGTCCTGAGTGGGCGGCAGGCGGAAAGGGAGGGAAGGAAAAAAGAAAAGAGACATTTTAATAAATTTTTTCACCCTTTCAATAATGGGATGGGTTCAGAGATTGGGTTTATTTTTAAACCCGCCTTGCAGACAGTCACTCAAGCCCTGGTCATATCTCGCCTGGATTACTGCAACACTGTCTACATGGGGTTGCCCTTGAGATGCACTCGGAGGCTCCAGCTAGTGCAGAATGCAGCTGCGCGGGGGATTTTTGGGAGGGCAAAAACCTCCCACGTAACACCACTCCTCCGGGAGCTGCACTGGCTGCCTGTGGCCTTCCGAGTGCGTTTCAAGGTCTTAGTTACCATCTTCAAAGCGCTCCATGGCTT
>JANHFK010012004.1:0-10160 GCA_036250565.1 Sibynophis collaris | reverse complement strand
CACTTGTCTCACTGAGCAACAGAAATTCTGGGCTCAATTATGGTCATAAATCGAGGGCTACCTGTAACCACTTTGGTGGCAGTTTATTCCCTCCCTCTCCACCCCCCCTATACTTTTTCCCAAGAGCAAAAATCATTTAGGCACTTATCTTCGCTCAATCATATTCTATAAACTGACATTTAAGCGTTAAAAAAATAAGTATTTGGTTTAGGGGGGAAATGAAAACATGGAAAGATGAAAGCCTTGTATATTACAAACTTAAATGAAAGTTTTAAAAGCTAGCAAATCCTCCTGTACCACTAGATTTGCTAGGATCTGAATGGGAAAATTGTGCATATGGCCCCACGTGCAAAAACACGGGAAAGATCTACAGCAAATTAATTAACTTTAAAATACTATATAGGTAAGCATTAATTCTAAAGTTTGTGAATAATATAAATGTATACATTCCATTGCCAAATTAAATTCCATCTGAAGTTATAATCCAAAAACTAAGTATTTTGATTATTGCATGCTTCAGCACCAACATAATAATCTCTATCAGTTATTTTAAACTAATTCTATGGTAGATAATTTTTTGCCCTCCAGATGTTTTGCTCAGAACTCCCATAATCCTTGCCACTGGCAATGTTGCATAGGATTTATGAAAACTGAAATTAAAAACATCTGGAGGGCATAAATTTGCTTATTCTGAATCAAAGACAGACATCTTTTTCTAGAGCCAAATTTTATATGTAAAAGCTAACATCTGTCAATAGGCCCATTCAGTTTCTTTCTTAATCTGAACATTCTGAATATCATTGTTTTTCTCTTTTGTGAATGCAATGGCTTTAAAAAATCCACCATCATAGAAAGATAATGTAGAAATTAGAAATGTAAATGATTCTTTGTTACAGTAGAATACACTAATACAAAAAGGTTCTAAGAAACAGAAATGTTGCCTACATGTAGTCCTTGCTTACAACAGTTCATTTAGTGACCGTTCAAAGTTACAGCAGCACTGAAAAAAGTGATTTAAGACTGTTTTTTATACTTACGACCATTGCAGCATCCGCATGTGATCAAAATTCAAACACTTGGCAACTGACTCATACTTATGACAGTTGCACTGTCCAGGGGTCTTGTGATCACCTTTTGTGACCTTTCTACAAGCAAAGTCAATAGAGAAGCCAGATTCACTTAACAACTGTGTTACTGACTGAAAAACTGCAGTGTTTCACTTAACAGCTGTGGCAAGAAATATCATAAAATGGGACAAAATTCATTTACAAATGTTTAACTTAGCAACACAAAATTTGGGTTCAATTATAGTCATAAGTCAAGGACTACCTGTGTTTTGAGGGAAGTAGCATACACTTGGAGACCCATACTACAGGTTTCATAAATTTATCAGTTTCCAAATATGATCTGTTTCATTATTTATCTTAAAACTGAATACCTAGATCTTTTCAAGGATAAATTTTCTATTTGTGTCTCTAAAAAGGCCAAATGACTGTAGTATCAGAGCACTCAGTATCATCTCAGAACAATTGACATGTTTTGAAGGGTCTAGAACAATTCAGCGAGGCCATCTCAGCGTGGCCAACTCGCCATGGCAACTCGCTGGGGGACAACTCGTCACAGGACAAGAGTTACACTAGTATCAAAGAAATGATGGAGTAGAATCATTAAAGAAAGGGTTTTAAAAGAGGGACAAAACAATATGTGAATGACAAAAATTAAAATATTTTTTTAATTACTTTAAATACTTAAGTTGAATTGTTGAATTGTCCCACAGGGAGTTGGCCACGGAAAGATGTCCTTCTGCGAGTTGGCCGTAGTAACTTGGCTATGGCGAGTTGGTCACAGCAAATTGGTCACACCAACTTGTCCCATTCCGTGTTTTGCAATGGCAACTTATTGAACCATTATGGGAAGTTCTTTTGGCCTGGCAGTCAGTGTCCCATAACCAGGTTAGAAAACGGTATCTTCCAAAAAAAAACCCCAAACTCTCAGTTTCTAAAATACGATACAAATTTGGTATTTAGGCTAGTTAAAGAAATCAATTTTGATATTCAATGAAATCAAGCCATAAAAAGAATGTAATTTTTCCCAATTATATACAACGTAAAACTTTCAAAGTCCACAAGAACCAAACACGTTATTTGAGATTCTTCTGGAACCAAAATTAATTACACCATAGATGAAAGGCAAACCATCAAAGGTTTCTCCAAAGATCATGTTACAAGCCAATAAAGGAATAACTTGAAACCTCACTGGCTATACCTTCTGCCAATGACTCCAGTAAATGATGCTTATAATAAGCTGCCACTGCCTGCTACACCCACTTGGAAGGTTTTTATCCCATCATGGTAAAGGTTAAGGTTTTCCCTGTCCAGTTGTGTCCAACTCTAGGGGATGGTGCTCATCTCCATTTCCCAGCTAAGAGGGCCACTGTTGTCCAAAGATGCTTCCAGGGTCATGTGGCCAGCATGACTATATGCTGAGGTGCACAGAACACTGTTACTTCCTACTGAAGAAGTACCTATTGATCTACTCCAATTTGCATGCTTTTGAACTGCTAGATGGGCAAGAGCTGGAGCAAGAATGGGAGCTCATCCCATCATGCATTGGGTCTCGAACTGTCGACCTTCCAGTCAAGAAGCCCAGTGTTTCAACCACCAAGCTACCACATCCCCCCTCCCATCATGCAAGACAGGAAAAACAAAAGTGAAACAAGCCAATTCTCCATGGCGCTGGGTAGAGGGAATCCAGGAGGGGGTGTTGCTTCCCTCCACCAGCGCCATGAGAAAGAACGTTCAGGTAGGACCAATGTCTCTTTTCATTCCCAACATAGGCCATAATGCAGTAACAGATCACCTCCAACAGATTGCTATAAGACCTCTCTTAAAAGGAAAAAAATATTTATGGTCTTCAAGAACACTCAATAATAAAAGTATCGAAAATGTTTACTGAAGTAATCATCTTGGGGTGTTGCAGCAAAGAAATGTGTGGACCTTTACCAATTTTATTATCATATAAGCTTATAAGAAATATACCGCAAAATTATAGAGAGTGTTGTTATTTTTTTAAAAATTATATGTCTAAATTAAATTGCATAATAAGCAATTCTTACATGAAGAAAATTGTATTGTTATAAATAGTAATAGTCTTCCTTTAAAAATATCAGCATATCGGATTATGCTATCTGGAAAAAGAGCAAAGGCTCAAATTGAAAGATATACTGTTGCAGGCAAAGCCTATTTTCTCCTCTTTTATCTGAAAGGATGTGTCTGATGAAGAAGTACATTCCATTTACTAGGATATGTTAGTTCAATCTCAATCCATCTACACAGTCCACTCGTTTCAGGTCTCCAATGTGAACTACTGAAATCCATTCAGCAAGTTTAATTTAATAAATACAAATATTAAGAGTTCTGCCATTTACCTTTGTTATTTCTTCATTTATCATTGTTATCCTTCCAATTAGTGAAAAGTTGTTTCTCCAACATTAGAAATTAAAAAAAACTCTGAACAAATGGATTAAATGATATGGGTAAGTATATTTAATCTAACAAAACAATTTATATCTGCTCTTTCTCTGGTTAGATCCTTAATTCTCAGCTATTGTTTGAAATATACTTCATATGCTGGAGTTATAAAAATTCAGCACAATAATGGAAATGTTTTCTGATTATTATAAAGTTTGCTCCAACTTTAAAACTGTTTCCTGGCACACAGGAACCTATGTCTTATTTATAACAGATTAGACCTATAGCCTCCTTTCCTGGATTCCTATTGATTGACAGAAAGGAATTTTGTGATTCACTGAACAGATATATTTCTTTAAATATTATGTTTATGCTTCATTATCGTAATAAAAAGTATTTGTCAGTAAAGGTAGTCTTCGACTTATGGCCATCATTGAGCCCGGAATTACAGTTGTTAATGTGTGCTTGTTGTTAAGCAGATAACATTACCGTGACCAATTTTACAACCTTTTTTTTGTAGCAGTTAAGTAAATGCTGCGGTCATTAAGCAAATCCATTGTCCTTAGTGGGCTTTTTTTGTGTGTGCCAAAAACAAGAAGTAAACATCCTTTCTGACCAAAAAAATATCATAAATTTTGGTTGCAAATGTGGACCAATTGCCAAGCACCCAAAATAAATCATGTGACCGCCAGGGGGGCTGTCAAAACTTCAAATCCCTCCCCTCAAGAGGTTCGTTGTAACTTCAACCAGTCACTAAGTGACCAGTCATTATGTTTACATATGCCTTCAAATCAGTTTTAATTCCTGGCAACTGCCTGATTAATCCTGTCAGTTTTCTTGGCAAGTTTTTTTTCCTGTAGTGGTTTACCATTGCCTACTTTCTAGGACTAAGAAAAAGTAACTGGCCCAAGGTCACCCAACTGGCTTCATGCCTGATGCAGAATTAAAAATGAATTTTACAGAAATATGATCTATTCCACTTTAAAAGCTGAAAAGAAAATACAGCTGCATTTTTTCTATATAATGTATCCTATGGCACATTTATCAATTCACGAGAGCAGAGTGACATTCTAAATTATTGAATGGCATACTTTACAGCTTGACTATAAGTACTTACAGTTTCAAACCAGTTTGCTTAAAATTTACAAAATTAACCTTATGTAAAAGGCTGTTTTATAATATATTTCCATTATATTTTCTTGGGTTTTTCATGGGTTGCAAAAATTATATCATAAGTAGGACTGAATGTTAAAAGTAACCAATTTGGTTAGATGGAGCACAAAAGAAAACATGTGACAAGCAACATTTGAAATTACCTTCCTTTTCAAAATATATACAGGTATTCCTCAAGTTATGACTGTAATGGAGCTTGCCCATTACAGTCATAAGTTCAGTCATTAAGTGACGCACTCATGTGATTGCCTCATATAATCAGTATTCCAGCCCTCCCAGGTATTATTGCTAAGGACAGGTCATTAAATGGAGTGAGTGATTTTCCTTGCATCTTCTTAGAAAGAATTGATACTACAGAAATAAGTGAAACTGTATATTGACCGACTATTATCAAATGAAGAATGCAATCGAAAAAAATGTTTTTCCATTAATTTACATCCATGTTTTAATTGTGTATTATTTATTCTTGTAAACTACCATTAGAATATTTCTTTAGAAAACACAAACACTTTGGGTTTACTATAACTCTTATATTATCTATCCTTACCATAATGACTTCATTATTTTCTATTCAACTGAAGGACAAACAAAACTGTTTTAAGAATTACTTGGAACCTATTTAAGTTAAAGCTCAACACTCTTTTTGCTGAATCACATTGCCTGAAAGTTTAAATTCAAAATAACTCTTTATTGTCATTATAAACCTAACAAGTTACTCAATTAAACCACAGTTCAGAGGTTTTACTTGTTGAAACTGATGAAGTGCTATCCTAATGGCCTGGTCCAGGGGTAAACAGAACGTTCTAGAGTTCTCTAGAACATTCTAGTCTTGGTTTGACAAATTCTCTACACTTCTACCAGTGTCTTTCACATTTTGCTTAAACTGAAAACTAAAGTATCTTTCATAGAGATTACTACATATATTCAATTTTACAAAGTGCTCCATTTTCCTTTTAAAGCAATTTGAAGGAGCGCCCTCGTACAGGAATATATTACTGTGGGCTTGAGGTTGAGCAATATGACAAAAAGCAGTCTTTACAAATGAACATTTACAGAAAACAAATAATCTAGCTCTCAAATCTATTTAAAACAAATGGTAAAGAGCCAAAAAGGAGGCAAATAGACCACAAGCAATCCTTATTTCCTGCATTTCCAATTAAACAAGACACAGCTTACAAAAATCCCTAAGAATGGGATTTACGTGACCCAGAAGAGGCAATCTCATTCCTCAGTCAATTGCGTAACTAAAGTTGTCACCTCAGATGCAGTGTTTGTATATAACAGAGAATCCTCATCAGCAAATAAAACTACTAATATCACAAGTAAACCTATTACTGTTAACATATAACAGGTATAAGAATCAGCCTAAAAATAAACCATCACCAGTGGATTTCTATTCCTCACAAAATTTCATTAAATTAAATGTGGTGTTTTACAATTTTTAATAACCTCGCTTAACCTGATGACCTTCCGATGTGTTGGCCATTTCCCACAATTCTTCAATCTTCAATTTATTCCAAGTATTGTCACACTAATTTTTTCACGATTATTATTGTTACAGTCCAACATGCCAATACTGCACCCTACCTTAATTCCTTCAAATGCTGTTCCTAAATGAGAAAGAGGCAGGAAAGCTATAATGAAAAAAACAGTTGAATTTCACACACTTTCATGTTAAAAAAAAGCAGATGTTGAAAAGGATCGAAACTGAAACAGAAGAGGAAGGGTTGTTGTCAGTTAAAAGCGATATATATATATATATATTTAAAGTCTCTGTATTTCAGATGGTTAACTATATACTTTTCTCATGAGATAAAGGGGGAGGGTTTTAGAGATTTTTAATTCATTTATGTAACCAAGTTTTAAAAAGACATAATATTTGGAGAAATGCTGATAGTTTTAAAATCCTTCAGCTGATAAAACTCAAGAAAAAGGGACATACCTCACTACAAAAATAATGGTTTGGGCAAAAGCAGTTTGTCAGCAGTACACAGTAACATTCCAGTAAATAAAAATTTCAATGGAATTTAATACTTTGACAGCAGCAAAACACCAAACGTGGAAGTAAAATGGAAAGATAGTATGAATAGTATATATAATATATAGCATATAGTATATATAGTATATAGCATATACTATATACATAAAGTATATTAATAGTATATATACTTTTTAAAATAGCATTAAATATTTTTCAGTATGCCTAGCTGTTACAGTTGAAATATTGCTGTGTTTTCATTTCTCCCATTTCTTTCCTTTAAATACCATTCTACAAAGTTTAACTTCTGAAGAGAAGACAACGATGATAATGTTTGTATGGCTTTTTCTAGTATACTTTTGACTGTAACTACAATAGAATTTCAAATAGACAATAATACCTTACAGGAAATATAATCACAATCAATAATATCCCTTATCAAGTCTAACTCCTGGTGACTATTGAGACATATCCATGTTGTCTTCTTGGCAACAATTCAGAAGCAATTTGGTATTAGTATGTTCCAGCTTGGTTTACTCCCATTTTAGAACTCAAAGACAATATGCCAATATAGTGGGATAAATGATTACAGATGTTTCTATTCCTTCTAATGCTATGGTCTGATTTTTATGAAGATCGAAGAACCAAGTTGTTAACAAGCTCTATGTTTTTAAAATTATTTATAGCTAAGGTTTTTCACAATCACATCAGCCTAAGCTTCATTATCATCTGACAGTCCTACCACTATTAATGTATTATTTATAAATTGAGGAGCATATATACACATAGATTGAAGTGTAAATTGAATTTACTATTTATACATGGAGGAGCTTATACTGCATCGATGATGCAGTATACCTAGTTAGGTAATGAAATATCTGCCAGCAAATAACTAACCTCAGAGAGCCCCAAGGACTCCACATATAATACACACAGCAAAGAAGTACAACCCCAAGCTACATGTCTTGTCTTCCTTCTGAGAAAAGAGTATTACAAAGACTGCAGTTACATTACTAGAAACAATACATATGGAATTACAACTCCAGTAATTTCTTCCACTGAAATTATGCATATAAATAAATGCTCAATCAAAAAGGTCTCGCTTGAATCGACTGAGCTGAAAAAACTGGGGACACAAGGGGCAAGTGGGCGTGTCTTTAACTATCAGCTCACTCAACGAATCCGACAAGAGCACCACCCATTCCTGGACTATTCAGCGAGGCCACTGGAGAAGATGTAGTTGCTTTAAGAAATTACACACAGGCCCTATGTTCACAGTTCTATGTATTCTAGAGACCTTTGAGGAACTGAACCCGAGAAGACCATACAGCCCTGCATATCTCCTAAGCAGTTTAAGTCTTTTAAAACAGAGAAAATGAGGCATTAGAATAACATAACCTGATACCACTGGAAGGCTGAATTTGGGGGAGGGAAGTGTGAATACATGGTTTTAGTTCAATAAAATGTGTTAAAGAACATACTAGAGTGAAGTTAATCTCAGTGTTAACTCCTGAAATTTTCCAATTAATGCCAACATATGCTTTAAATATTTTCAGAAATTTATATACTATGATGGTAGGGTAGATGGAAGGGTTGAAAAAGCAAAATATTTCTTAAATGACTTTTAGAATATACATATTTAATAGTTTAAGATAACTGTGCTTGTCATTATAACTACAAAACAACAGTTGCTTTAAATGCAATCAATATACATAGGCCCTAACAAAATTTGAAACGAACAAAATTATATAATGGACATCCAAATTACAAAGAAGTTTTCAAATAAAAATCAGATGAACAAAACGTTTAGAATGACTATATCAAATAAGTAATGGAAATGCATTTATCTGAAAGATTCAAAATGATATAGGAATTTTATCACAAGCTTGTATATTTCTTATAAGAATCACAATACAAATTACAAATTGCTTAGGTATCTACCAGTTTTAGATAATTTTAACTTTAGACTGATAAACATATGAAGGCAATCTGTTTTGAATAGATGTAATTACAATTGCAGAAAACAACTAACCAATGCATCCACTATTTTTACTACAGTATTAATAGTAATGCAGATTAGCAAATATGCCCCAACACTGAAAAATACAAGTAATAACATTAAAAAGATTTGAAAAAGAAAATAATTATGTTTTTATTTAAAGAACTGATGAAAAGAATGATTAAATAATGTGACTTTTAGGGAAAAAGCATTTAAAATCTAACAGATAATTATTATAGGAACACAGACAAATATATATTTAAAATGATTGAAGCAGTGGAAAATTATATATTGAAAAGTGCAAATACTTCTTTTAAAAAGTCAAAGACCACATTTAACTTCACAGTTTCTTCTATTCTGAAGTTTTATATTAGCATTATTTCTTTTGTAATTGACAAATTATTTTTTCTTTTGTGCCATTAAATAAAACTTTATACAGAAAACAGAACACAAAAACCGGTTTCCTTTGGTTCAAACAGAATATAAAAGGCTACAAAGACTCTAATCTGACTCTCAATAAAATGAATTTATAATATTTGAGACCATTTTTATTATGTTGTTGAAGTTGTTAACGAAAGTAAGCAGTTTACATGCCTGCATGCATTGCTACCAACAAGTAGTATGCATTCAGTACAAAGCACAGTCCTATAAGAAAAGGGTCCCCAACCCAAGGGCCATGACCCGGTACTGGCCACGGCCTGTTTAGAACCGGGCCGCACGCAGTTCCATTTCGTGAGCAGCAGACACATGCACACAAAGCTCCATTTGAGTGAACAGAACCATCCCCTCTGTCTTCTGCCTCTACCAATCTGCAAAGCTGGAAAGGTTGGGAACTGCTACTATAAGTACACAAATATATCTTAAAGGTTAACCCTTTGTTTACTGAGATTGTGCAAGTTGTCTTCAAGTACAATAAGCTCATCTGATGGCAATTTGAGGTCAAAGCTTGATTTTTGTCACCCTAACATTATCTGCATAGTTGAAGGGTCTAACATCTTTATAGCTTTTTAAAAAGCTCTTAAAATATATTTTTGTAGAAGCTATTAACTCCTAATTTTAATTGTTTGTTTCCCTTGTTTTTAACATCTTGATTTTAATTTTTTTGCTGTAAATTGCTAAATGTACAATAAATATATTAACTTATAAAACATACAAATAAAACTCATAATCCTTAAAATTACAGATGACATAAGGCCCTAGTATGTGAATTTGTCCATTTAAGTGTTTTAAACAATCTTTGAGTACAGATGTCAACAATGCATACAATGGGATATAATAGTTTCTACCTCAAGGACTGTGTCCAATTCTGGATGTCACACAATAGAAACACTCAGACCGGAGACGACTTCCGGTTTTCGCAGGCAGCGGTCGCACGGGACATTTCCTCATCCCGGCGACCATTTACCGATCGCTCCGGTGGGCTCCATAAGGAGCACAGGCAGCCCGGATTGGGGTTGCCTGCCGAAGGGACGGCTGCGGGTGCCCCCAGGTCGACGGCGGTCGCCTGGGGGTTACCGGCTCTACGTCCTAGGAGCCGGAG
>JANHFK010011994.1:0-10163 GCA_036250565.1 Sibynophis collaris | reverse complement strand
AAAAGCAGGGAGAGCACGAGGGGGTCGTGCACGTGTGTGCCCACACCCATAATTTAATGCCCCCCGCGAATGCACGTGTGACACCCCCCCGTGCTCCCTCGCTTTTGGCACGCAATGGCATGGTGGGCCCAGTAGGCTTTCAAGGAGCCTGGGGAGGGTGAAAACGGCCTTCCCCACCCCCGTAGAGCTCGGAAACAGCCTGTTTCCTGACTTCTGGCGGGCCTGGAAGGCCTGGAAATCAGCTGGCCAGCTGAGCTGAGGCAATGCTCATGTGCCCACTGATATGGCTCCACAGGTTGCACACATGCAATAGGTTCGCCATCACAGACCTAGATGATTGAAAATCTCCATAGTCATCACAAATTAAAAGCTAGAGTCCTATTCAGAACCTTTAAAGAGATTGACTATAGGAAAAGTTCGCCTTCATTTTAGCACACGGCTGAGTTTGTCTTGGCTTGGAGTTAGGCAGGGTCAGGTTTTGTTACCTGGGAAAACTAGGTGAGAGTTGGAAGTCAAAAGAATGGTAAGAAGATAATTAGCAAATAGCTTCCTTGCTGTTGCCCAAAAAACCCCTACATGGTTGTCTCTACGTGCTTGCCAGGAATGGAATGTGATCTGGAGAAATCTTTATTCATTTCACTGAGCACTTGTCTCTGGTACACAGGGATAAATATACAGCCTAAAATAACACTTTGATGATAAAAAAATGGTTGTCTTTATTTTCAATTAATATTGCTTCTAAAATTAATTTAGGAGATTACTTTTAATTAGCTTCCAGAGTTTAGCACTTTGGGAATTATTCAGGCTTCTTGTAAAATAGTACTTTAATAAAAAATGAAATAAAATGAAATACCG
The DNA here is from genome assembly GCA_036250565.1 of Sibynophis collaris. Lineage (NCBI taxonomy): Eukaryota > Metazoa > Chordata > Lepidosauria > Squamata > Sibynophiidae > Sibynophis > Sibynophis collaris. The sequence continues at coordinate 9,308 of JANHFK010011994.1, read as the reverse complement.
ATGGGGAAAAATAACTTGTTGAGACTTGTTCAGCTTATCTTTTAACTTAAAAATAGCTAATAAAATGAATAAGGGTACTAGAGAAAAGGTTCTGTCCTTGAGTAGCTTAATATAGCTTGCATGAAGAAACTTTGTAATCAGATCCTGCATAATGAATATTTAAAATCAAACTGCCTAGAGGCAGATCACAACATTGCTTCAGCAGGATTAAATTTCAATTTCACCCAATTTCTAAGCATCCTTTCATTTCGATGGAGGTTTCTTTTAAAGATGCTTCTTACTGATGGCACTATAGAACATGTCGGAAATCTAAATGCATTGTATTGTTTTACAGTAGTACTTTTTTTAACGCATAATGCATTGGAATAGAACAAATATCTGAATTAACACTAAGCGCTTTTTGTACAAACTGGGTTTTTACCAAACATAATTAGTATTATATTAAATAATTCAGCTGTAATGACCTTAAATCGTCAATGTTAAACATATAATAGGAATACAAGTATAACTGTAATTCCCATTAAAACATGGAAAGACTAAAGCTGGCATGATGAGTCCTTTCTCTCCAGACTTACTCACACTGATTGGAAGAAAGCTACAGGAAGCAATTGTGTCTAACAGGGAGATAAACTGGGAACAGTTTTGCACCTCACATACATCCAATTGATTCTACATACAAAATGTATCTCTTTTTAGTAAATGTTATAAATAGAATAATAAGGTTGACTTTCATTCAATTTAGCTGATTTTCCATAATGTTATATAACGCTAGGCTTTGTGCTATAAATGCTTATTTATTAATATGATCCTTCAAACACTTTCAAAGACTTTAAGGGAATACTTAGAATTTTCTCTCATTTAGTTTCATATATACATGAAAATCTATCCAAATGGTATTCAACAAGACTGACTGAGTGAGAGTTTTAAGACTCATAAATATTTGACCACTGTAACAAATTGGCTTAACACTGGGAAAAATACATAATGATGGGGACTCATCTGGTAGATAGGTTATATGCAGATAGAGACCATCTGGGATGTGAACTTTTTACCTGACCCATGGCTGGACTGTGTTTGTTGTCCAAATTGTTTTATTAGCAAGATCTGTGCTTCAAAGAAAGAGAAACCCATACTATAAAGAAAAAAAAAACCCCTTAAGCTATCTTTGAGATTGAGTCATGTGTTTTGCTCATTTTCATTTTCAAGAGCTACACACAAATCAAAGGGTTACAAAAATAAGGTGAATTTAGAATGTAATTGTACAAGGTGTTCCAAAAGCTGAAATGCATTGGTTTAAAATGCATGTCATCACAAAATTCCCTGATACATAACTCACTGGAAAAACAAGCAATATTTGTGCAAACCTTTGAATATTTTGAGGAAAATTATTTGTAATTATTAGGAAATAGCACAACTTGACTTAAGAACATTCTTAATGCTGTCTGAAATGGTAAGATGTGTCTTTTACGAAAGATTGCGGTGATAAAACTGCTTTATTTTTTAAACTAGTCATACATATATACTGTACATATGGCCCAAGAAATGGTATAATTAATAATATTTAAAGTTATTTTATAGCATACTGATATGTTGCCATATTAGTTTATATTAATTTTATAACTATCAGAGTAATATTCATAAGCACGATGTCTAGATATTGAAAACTAATTTAGGTATGAAAATTATTTGTATATTAAAGTACATGTACTAAAAGATAGTAAATAATTCAAGACTTCAGCATTAAATGGAAGTTTCTTAACAAAAGAGAATCTGGAGGTCTTTGGATAACATACAAAATAAATTCTTTATACGTTTATTCAACTAAATTTTTGTTTTAAACAGATAAATGTATTCTATAATATATACATTTAGAATGTCAGTGTGAATTTTGGATTTGGGAATATAATTTGCTTCTCATACACTCCTAGTTCATTTCCATATCAAAGTATATATAGAGTACCTGAAAGAATTCATACTTTTTCATTAATTATAGAAACATGTTCTTTAAACAATGTAGAGCATTTCTAAGATGATCAAACTGTTGTTAATGGGATAAAAGCATCACAGAGTGACACCATATGACAGAATAAAATAAATCATTTAAAGATGTATCTGCATGTCAGAATTTTTAAAGGATTAGACCACACTGTAATTAATTCAAAACTATTTTGATTCAATAATCCATGGTACATACATTTTTAGAACATATAATGAAATACGAAATGAAGCATATTGAAACATTCCTATTAAGAATGCCAAGAGGGAAACATATTCTAAATTTCCAAAGTTTGTAAAAAGCAAGAAAAGAAAAAGTATTTAAGGGAATAAAGATTATTATGCAATAAATTGACAGATTTATTTCCCTATAGGCTTTTTCAGTAGGAAAATGAACTTTATGTATTTAAATTCTGTAAAAGATATATCTAGTAAAAAAATCAGTTTGCTTTGGAAGTAAGGCAAAAACACAGGTTAGTATCACAATTCCATATATAAATAATAACATATTGGAAACAATTATCTATTAAAACCGGATCATTATTTATTGTTAAAACATACCGAATATATTTTTTTAGATTTAAGAAAGATCCTTGTCATGTTACTATATAAAAATATAGTAAACAAGGTACTTCCATACTTACCAACTATTTAAAAGCCAGTTTTCTTAAGAATGCCACTTCATCAAGATGCCTAACATATTACATCTGCATACATTCTCCTATTCTTGTTTGAATCACAGCAACTTCAGCAACATTAATTGTCACCAACACCAATACTGTATGTGCAGTTTAGTTTGCTGAAAATTATAATAGTCTTGTATCAGCATACTGACCCTTGTATTCTGGAAGTGCAAAAGAGGACGAGAAGCAGTAAAATGAGCAAAAGTTTCATACCACAGAGAACATCACCAAATACTGTGAAAATAACTCTTGTCTCAATACTGCAACTGGTTTTACCAGTCTCTTGGTACTTTTGCTTCTACATTAAGAAACATTTTGTGAAACCATGGTGTAAATAAATAATTTGATAACTTTTCCAACTAGATTAGGTTTCTAACTTCTAGGGTTACACAGTATAATGCCAGTTTCAGCTGCCTGAACGTACAGATCTTCAGCATACTGAAGGCTGTTGTAATCCATTAAAAAGTCTGAGAAACCACAGAGAATCCAGGAATAAAGTTGAGTTAAACATAAATATGTTGGCACACCATGCTGAGTTCAATCAGATTTGAGCATGGTCAAAAATAAACAATTCAAATATTATTGATGGCAATAAGACAGTTAAAATATGCTTCATCAGTCTATCAATGCTGGAACAAAAGGTTTTTTGCTGCCTAAGACAAAAATCAACATGGCAGCCTTCACCACTGTGCACTATTGATTGGTAACGTTCATTATGGCTGACTGTTTCCTACCATATATGGTAACAGCAGATTAATTTAGGGGCACACATTGTGCTATGAGTCACAAGTCAATTTCTTGCAGGCATTTGAATATCCTGGCATCTAGTTCTAAGACACCCCACAATAGGACATGAAAACATTGGTCATTGTTTTAGTTTATCTCTGAGAGGGGAAAAAGCCTTTGTGAAGTTGTGGTCTCATGTTTTTTTTTAAAATATATAACTCTGTAAGGTTTGAAGGGCAACTATAGAACTGTAAGTAACTTGGCTGCTGGGTTGCATCTTAGTTTCTTAATTTTTTTGGTTTCTATTTGCATAGCAAAAGGGAATCTGGGAAAGTTATTTTGGCTCCAAATGCCATTGGGCTGTTTTGTGTTCCAGCTGCTGCTGACACAAGTGATAACACTGCTTTCATTGATCTAGTTAAGCAGATCATATGAACACAAACTCAATGTTTTTGGTTTTGTACTTGATTATAAAAACAGAGGTATCCTAAAGATATATTTGACACATACTAAATAGAAATGCAGAACTCAGTACGGGATTATACCATTCCACTTTATGTTAAAACTCAACATAGTGGTATTGGTCAGTTTCTTTAATAAAAGTTACCAGAGCCGTTTCTCTTTCTCTTCCTCTCCCAATACTTCCAATAAGGATATACAAATTATATATTCTGATTTATTTTTAATAATATGTAATTTGCAGAAACATCTGCAAGAAAACAATGAAGCTCAGAGAGAACCACAGCTCAACCCTGAGCAACAAATATTCTCTTCTATCACTAAAATTTGAAGCCAGTACTATTTAGAAAGATGCTAATATATTGTTTGCAACAGAAATGAAGCACAATAATTGAAAGACGGATCATTGAAACAAGATGGAAAAAGTCTGTACATGATGAAAGTACCATGACATCTCACAATGAAAGAACAATGTTTTACTTTTTCCAGATGTGTGAAGCTTTGAAAGCAAACCATCAAATCTTTTCTTTCATTCCTTGAAAATTGAACTTTAAGATGCAAGCATAAAGTTATGCATTACTCTCTTGTAAACCCTGCAATTTATTCCCTGTGGGTAGTGAATATGTTGACTAAGAACGTTCCAGTCTACTTTTCCAACCACTAAACCAAATTTGGGAACAAACTACTTCAGGCTTTACTATTAAAAACATTGGTAATGCAATATCTAATTGATTTTATCCCTTTCCTGGCAGTGATTACTAGTATTTTTGTACTGGCATGATTCTGTAAATCTGAAATGCTAGCACCGCAAGGACATACAACAGAAATTCTGTGAAGAATTTAATTTTTTAAATTTTGAAGCATTTAATGTAGTTCTGGGTATTATTTATACACAACACATATTGTTTTCTGCATAACAGTAATCTTAAAAATCAAAACTCTAAGGATGAAATACATATCTCTGGATACTAAATCCATTCCATTTGAAAACCATCTAGTTCTCAGGCAGACACACAGAGACATTATCGCTAGCTACTCTAGTGTAAGAAAAGAATTTAAGACAATAATTTGATTATTTTACTGCAATAATTGAAAGGGATTTTTCAAGGCATTCTCCTTATCAGTGGAATGAAAAATGAAATGTCAATTGGCAAGCATGTGATAGATAAACAGGACTGACTGAAATTTACTAAATACATGGATGAATTATTTTGAACAGAATCTGGTGCTTCATGAGATGCATGAAGAGCTCCAATATAATTGAAAGAATCAGTAGGATGGAGTCAGTTAAATGAAGCAAGGAAAGCCTACAAGGAAAGGAGACTTGGAATAGTATGGCTAGGCAAAGAAATGTATTATTATTTTAGTCTAATTTAAATAATATAAAATAATTCTGCTCTACTATGAACACTACATTTCAGATGATAAAAATGGATTCTCTTACATACAAGACAAGAAGGGATTTCATTTGTACAATTGTATACTTTTTCCTGTAATTGATAATGCTTCTACTTAATGAAAGTTTGGGTCCATCTAGATGGAAAAAGCATGGTGGCAGCAATGGACAGTTAATTATCAAATTGTATCCTTTTCTGAAATATGATAATCTGGAAATTATGACCTCTTGACATGATTTAAATAACATGTTTAAAACTCTTGACCTGAACTCAGACAGAAAGGGATGTCTATCTCTAGTACTAAACTGACTATACTAGCTAATTTCTGGGAAAATTTGTTTTGATTAGATCTAAAAACAAAATTTCAAGGTTTTTTGATGGGAAGGAAGGAAGGGAGGGAAATGGGAGGGAAGGAAAAGGGACACCAATGTGCGAACAGCTTACCCCAAGGCTGGGTATTGTGGGTGAGTAGTTGAGGGCTCCAGTAGGCTGAGATTTATGAAAGTGGCAAGAAGAAAGGGAGTTACATATCACGTGCACCTATTGGTAGCCTATCTGTGGTTTTATCTTATATTTTCTTTTAGAAAAGTAGACAATTAATAAAGCTGCTTTAAGGATCTGTAATTCTTATCACATGGGGGAATTCTGAATACATTTCTCTAAGCAAAAGCTAATTTCAGTGCTGCTTCACAGTAGGCACATGACTTCTAACTAACATTTCGCACTAACACTTTATTCCAAACATTTAAAGATCTGTATCAAGATTATTAGTTTGGAATGCAATAATAGGGGCAAAGCTGAAACATGACCATACTTGAAAACATGATAAATCTAAATTTAGTCCCGACGTTTATATTTCTTTTCTGTAGCAAAGATAGAAATAGTTATTTGTCAGCTATATAAACAAATACCAATCCTCTTTAAATCTGCAGTGCTTTTAGTTACTTGTATATGACTCACTGCGTCTGCCTTGCTGCTTATTTTTTGTGCATATATTTAAGGACATATTTTTTATGTCCTGAAGGTCAGAGTTAATATTCTTAATAAGATAATGGAAACTATTTCACTATTCCATAGGCACTCCAGTAGTGCCCCTAATCCTGACCCAAACTATTCTTTACATTTATGGAAAGCCCAAGCAATCAATCCTACTTTATATATTAAGTAATCCTTTGCCCTTTGGACCCCTTGGGATCTACAGCTACAACAGATTTTATCCTCTCTAGGATTGAAAGTGAAATCTTAAAGCCTCTTACGTGTTAAAACAAATGTGAAATAAATGTCATGTAAATAACCAGACTAGACTATTTCTTTACCACAGTTAATAATTACAGTGTGAAATACAGTGATTACTTAGACCATGCATTTCCTTGAGAGTGTCGGCTGCAAAAATCCCATGCAAAACATACGCCACGGCTTAAAAGAAATCATAGCGTGAAATAAATAAGGAAGAAACTCCCTAAGCCAGTTCAAGTACTTGCTTAATGGTGTCCTTCCTCACGTCAGATTCTTTCAAAGTTACCGGATCAGAGCTTAGAAAAACATTCAATGTAACAAACAGGTCTGAAGAATGAGCAAAGGATCAGTACAGTCTGCTGTACTGAAACGGATAGTTTTTTAAAAACATATAGCGCATCAAGTAAGACTCTGACAATACTACCCAGAGGAATAGATTAAGTTACTCCTATGGTTTTACTTATATCCTACAAAGTTCACTTGCAGTGCCTGTAAACAAACGCAATGGTGGAATATATGTCACATATATTACAAGTGCTATCCATACAAAAGAATTAAACTTTTAGGGCTAAAACACAGTTTGGCCCCCAGCATAACTGAAGGAAAATAATAACACTCTTCTTCAGTCAGCATTTCCTGTATGGTACCGAATGCCAAACGAATGGAACATTGCCCTAGACAAACGGACCGAGCCCACAGGATGGGCTGTAAATTTCAAACAGTACCTGATTGTCCTGACTGAAATGCAGTATTTCCACATTAGATTCCACAATGCACTGCCATCTCCCGTCATGACCACCTCAGAAGTGTTGCAAAAAGCACACTTGTTCTGAAGAACCTAATAAAGTAGCACATTTAGCAGTTGCAGAGCAAAAGTTAGCCAAGTTTCAGGAGACAGTCAAGCTCTGATTCATGATCTCACAATGATTCCCTAATGTCTGCTGGCTTAAACTCTGCAACTCACGGAGGGAAGCCAGTTTTCCCATCTGAGATCTCAAATTACTGCCTTCTTCAGTATTTACATTATTCACTAACTAGGAAATCCAGCTCTGTTTGGAAAGTAACAAATCCTTGGTACAGATGACTAAGGAAGTAACTTATTGGTTATTTATTTCTCTGGTTCCAGAACATTATTTGCTAGGACCACAGTTGTTTTAGGAATAGGAAACACAATTAATTCATGTGAAGGCAATAGTGTAAACACCCCAACACTTTTGCCTAATGTAATGAAATTCTGTGCCAGAAAATGTATGAGTAATATTCCAATGCTGGATATGAACACATATTACAGGAATGACTATCTACACTCCCAATACCATATAACATAACAGTCAGAAAGGGCAGTCTGTTATTGAAAAGCTACTTAAAAGGAAAAGCTTACATGAAAAAAACGAGACAAACTGGAGATAAACCCTGAATGGTAATTCAATCTTTAGATTTATTTTATCAATATGAAATAATGAAAGAACTTTTGCACTTTAAGCATTGTTGCATACGTGTTATGCATCAATAGTATATGTGATGTATATGTTACATTACGGTATATACAATATATGTAAAGTATATGTAACATTTGCTTTATTACTGAATAGCCATTCTTTCAATTTTGCCTGTGCCATCTTTATATACAGTTAGAAATCTAATAAAAGAGATCCTTCTGTTCTTGCTGCCTGTGGATTTCATGGAATACTTTTCATACAAAGTGAAATAGAAAACTCATCCAGATTCTTATGGATTGTAGGAACAAAGATACGTATTTGTAATACTGCGGTATTGAGAAACAAAGAGCCAAATTCAAGCCATTTTCTGAACAAGAACGCCTTTATATTATAATCCTTGTTTTGTTTTTCTGAGAAACAAAGCTTTATACTTGGGGGAAGGTCAGAGCTTTCTATGAATACTGTGAAGTTTTTTTTTCCTATTACAACTTGTCATGTAAATTAGTTTGTAAAGAGAACAATAATGTCAATCATACTCATGAAAATAAGATTATAGTAAGTCCAGGTGGACCACAATATTTGTCAATTCAGAGTCAAGGCTAGCTCTGTATGGATGGATATTTCTTGAGGGGGCGGGGCTTAATACCCAGGCCAGGACTGACCAGAAACCTGATCTTCCACATCCAAACTCCTTCAGCCTCCAGGCACTAGGAGGGAACCTTGATAACATTACTTTGGTGACCTGAGATAAAGATGTATGATTGAATATCATCAGTGTACTGTTAATTGTTGATGAATGATTTCACCCAACAGCTCCATGGACCCGTGGGATGATAGATTTCTGAGGAACCCCAGAAAGTAGGGATCTCAATCTCTTCCCCTCGATCAATTCTGTCTGTAACCAGACTGAAACAAAGGAGAACAACTACTGAAGCATCATGTATCCCCCACATCTAATCCCCTATGCTGAACAATACTATGACTGATGATCCTGAAAGCTACTGAGAGTCCACAATGGATGCTCTATCATCATTCTGAGCCTATCAAAGGCCATCAGTACGTGTAATAAATTATATCTCAGTATTATAACCAGACTTGAATACCAATTGAAAAGGACCTAGAGACAATCTGCATCCTCTAGTGCACTCTGGAGGTAGGTGCTGGTTAATCATTTTTCAACTATCTTCACTAACAAGGTTCTAGCAAAATTTTACTGAAAATGGGTCTAACAATAGGCACTTAAGGAGAAGTTTCATAACTATCTCTTTCAAAACAGGTAGCATTACCCTACCTAAACTCAAAATGATGAACACTACTTGTGCCTCTTATTTCCCTCAGAACAACATTGGGCTGATAGAGTGTGTCTGGCTCAA
>JANHFK010011968.1:0-10164 GCA_036250565.1 Sibynophis collaris | reverse complement strand
TCATTCTTGCAGTTTTAAGTTTAAAGTTTAATCTAGACATGGAAGAAGAAGAATCAATTCAGAGGCAATGTTTTCAAGATGTTTTAAATATGTGTGCACTTGTGTGAACTAGCCTTAGTGAGGCAGGAGGGGGGGGTATCTCACAGGTACAGGTAAAGCTAATTATACCTATTACCTTTGGCTTGGAAAGGGGCTAAAGCTGAACTCAGGGAAACTCTGTAAATACTATTCTCAGGCGACCTTTGCTTCAGTAGAGAAAAGAGGAATCTGGCTTTTCTGAGAATCTAAACAAGTCATCAATCTCCGGTTGACACACCGGGAAGGGAACAGACCGCATGCTTGCTAAATACCTTCATGTCTGTAACGGAAAGTGGGAACTTCTGCTTATCGTAGATCTCACGAGAAAAGGGTACTGGAATATAGGGGGGTGTAAGATACTATCCCATATAAGGGCATTTTGAAAGCCTATGTATTTCTTTAGCAATATATCCTGTTTTGTAGAATTGTTAACCTATAGATGTAATGCCGGAAAGCTACGTAATTAAGCATATATAAGGTATGCCTCGGGCACAGCCCGGGGTTCAGAATTTGCTGTTTTATGCTCTGAACCTTGTGCACAATAAACCTGATTTCTCCAACCTTCGTGGTCTTGCCTCTCCTGATTTAAAGATAGCATATCTGCTGCTACATTTCTGGCGAGCTAGCTCAGGAGAGTCAATGGGTCTTGGGACCCTCAGGAGGGTCACCCCCGCTGCTGGGATCCTGCTTAGTTAGAGGGAACATCCCAGGCGCCATCGGACAATCATTCTCCGAGGGACTTCCCGGTAACACTGGAGCCCGGCTGCGTCGGCTGACATCTCCAAGAACCACTGGTGAAGGAGAGGAGATCAGGAAGGTGTTCCGGCCGGCCAGAGGACCAAAAGGAAGCCTGCAGGCAAGTATAGGCGAAAAAGGGAAAAAATCCCTCCCTGTAAACAGGGACGGAGGGGAGGACTGATCACCCTCTCTTTGGGAAAAGGTGGGAGGATTGCACAACTGTGTGAATGAACTGTGTGTGTGGTGGCTGCAGTTCCCACAGGTGACCGTGAGTGTCCGGCACCTTGGGCCAGTCAGAACTGAGTGACGTTCGCAGTTCCCATCGGAGACCGTGAGTTCCCGGCTCCCTGGGTCGGACATGTACAACTGTTGTTTGAACCCTCTGTGTTTCTTGAGAGAAGGGACCCCTTACCCGACTCTCATACCTTACAACCCTGTGTGTTTTGTCTGGGGCCCTGGGAGGACCATGGGAGGTGGTGCAAATGTACCCCCCACCCCGTTAGAATGTATGCTCAGACATTTTAAACAAGCCTATGTAACCCAGGACTACAGTATTAAGTGGAGCAGGCAGAGATTGAGGATCTTTTGTGAAGTGGAGTAGCCGAGCTTTCAGCTTGGTTGGCCAGATACCGGCACGTTTAACCTCTCCATAATACACAAGGTCCATCAACTAGTTTTTGACTCCACATTGGGCCATCCTGATCAGGCTCCTTATATTGACGTGTGGTTAGATTTGGTACAGTGGCCCCCACCCTGGCTCCAGAGATGCAAACTGGAAAAATGCCGCCTTCTGCTTTCTAGGGCCACCCAACCCCCTAAAACCAAAGATAATCCTCCCAGCTTTGCTAGTCACCACCCACCTATTATCATCGAAGAATTGCCATCCAAGATGCCTATCCGCATTTAACAACGTCCATATCCATGGGTGGTCCTCCAAGCTATTCAGAAAGTTATTCAATTATATCTGACTCACCATATTCTCGTTCCTACGGAATCTAAATGGAATACTCCTATCTTACCAATCCCGAAGGGAGAGGGGCGTTACAATCCAGCGCAAGATCTCCGCGTCGTGAATGACGCCACGGTGACGACACATCCGATCGTCCCAAACCCATATGTTATTCTGGGTCTAATACCTCAAGACGCCTGCTGGTTTTCTGTCATTGACCTTAAGGATGCTTTTTCCACAATCCCCATACACCATAACAGTCAATACCTGTTTGCCTTCGAATGGGAGGACCCGGACACTGGGCGGAAGCAACAATATACTTGGACTCACTTGCCCCAAGAATTAAAGAACTCGCCGACTCTGTTTGGGGCAGCCTTAGCTAGGGACCTGGAAAGTCTCCACATTCCGCACCCAGATGTTGTTTTACAATACGTAGATGACCTCCATGTCACAGGCCATACCGAAGATGCCTGTTGGAAAAATACTTCCTCGTTGCTACGCCTCCTTCAACGTTTGGGTTATAAGACTTCCCGAAATAAGGCTCAGTTAAGTCAAGCTCCCCAGGTCAAGTATTTGGGATACCTTATTGAATGTGGGAAGCGCACCCTTGGCCATGAGAGGAAAGAAGCCATTTGTCAGCTCCCCACACCCCAGACTAAGCAAGACCTGCGAGGCTTCTTAGGGGCGGCCGGCTTCTGCCGCATTTGGATCCCCAACTTTAGCCTCCTTACCAGACCCCTGTATGAGGCTATTAAGGGTAGCGATAAGGAGCCTCTACGCTGGGACAAACTTGAACATAATAGTTTTCTTTCCCTTAAGACTGCGCTTATGCAGGCTCCAAGTCTCAGTCTCCCGGATTTAACCAAGCCCTTCCAATTGTTCGTAGACACCAAACAGAATGTAGTGGTTGGCGTATTGACCCAGCGCTTTAGTGCTTGGCATCGCCCTGTCGCATATCTGTCCAAACAACTTGATAATGTGGCTGGCGGTTGGCCGGCATGTTTAAAGGCCCTCGCTGGCACTGCCTTACTAGCACAGGAAGCCAACAAATTAACTTTTGGTCATGAATTGGATATCTACACCCCCCATGCTCTTAAAGCGGTCCTTGAATCCAAAAGCCACCTCTGGCTTACCAACCCCCGGATGCTGAAGTACCAGGGCCTCATCACACACAATCCCATGGTTAAGGTCATTCAATCTAATGCTTTGAACCCCGCTACTTTGCTTCCGGAACCAGATCTGACGACGGCCCATGATTGCCTCCTAACCATTGAAGAAACATATGCCAGCTGTCCTGATCTGTCGAACGTCCCACTTTCCCACCCAGACCATACACTCTTTACTGATGGAACTAGTTACATTCTAGACAGCATCCAAAAAGCCGGCTATGCTATTGTTATGTTGGAAGATGTATGGGAAGCCGAACCCCTACCCCCCAGCACCAGTGCCCAGTTGGCCAAACTTCATGCTCTCACCCGAGCGTTAGAACTTGCTAAAGGTCTCCGGGTTAACATTTATACGGACTCCAAATATGCTTTCCTCACGGTTCAGGTTCATGGGGCTCTATACAAATAAAGAGGCTTTGCCAGCGGCAAAGACATTAAATATGGCCCGCAAATTTTACGTCTGCTCCACAGTGTTTGGCTCCCCCAACAAGTGGCGGTCATCCACTGTCGCAGACACCACAAGGGGCCATCGGATGTCTCTAGGGGCAATAACAAGGCAGACAGGGAAGCCCGCCATGCTGCTCTCAAGATCCCCACCATTCACGCACACTGTTTGGCCATTTGGGCCACTTCGCCCCCATTACTCCCGAGAGGAAATGCAAAAAGCAAAAGAACTGGAGGCGTCCCTCCAAGATGGTTGGTGGATCCTTCCTGATAGCCGTGTCTTTGTTCCTGCTCATCTGGCCTGGGACGCCATTCAACAAGTCCCTGCCCAATTGCACTTGGGTAAATCTGCCCTAGCAAATGTTCTACTCCGCGAAGTCTATATCAATAAAGTCCACAGCATCGCCGCCAATGTCTGTACCCATTGCCAAATTTGTGCCCACAACAATCCACGTCAAGGACCCCAACCCCTTCCCGGCCACCAACCTCATGGGTCCTATCCCTTCGATTCTCTCATGATTGACTTCACGGACATGCCCTGTTCTGGCCATTATCGGGCTTTACTTGTTATTGTCTGTACCTATACTGGTTGGCCCGAGTGTATCCCTACATGCACAAAAAAAGCCGTTGAGGTCACTCGTGCCCTCCTTCAAATAATTATCCCCCGGTATGGCCTCCCCTCTCATATTTCCTCAGATAATGGTCCCGAATTCATTCATAAGGCCACTCAAAAGTTGTCCGCCATTTTGGGTATTTCCTGGCACTTACATTGCAGTTTTCACGCCCCCTCTGGTGGTCATGTAGAACGGGCTAATTGTACTATAAAAGACAAACTCGCTAAAATTTGCCAGGAAACTCACCTCAAATGGCCGGACGCTCTTCCATTGGCCTTGTTGGCAGTGCGCTGTGCCCCTCAGAAAACTCCTATGGTTTCCCCGTTTGAGTTATTGTATGTCCGAGTCCCAAACTTGTTGCGCCCCCATTACCCACCTGCCTCTCACTTTGCTGATACTGTGAAAATGAATCAGTTACAAGCCCTTAATACCGTGGTCCAGAATCTTCAGCATATGTCCTGTCTTGTCGACCCCATGTTTTAGTCACTGCCTCTCATAATATTTCACCGGGACAGGAAGTCTGGGTGAAAGATTGGAAGAGGGAGGCTTTGGAACCGAAATGGAAAGGACCATATACTGTTGTTATGTGCTCTCCCCTTGCTGTTAAGGTTGCTGAAATTTGCCCGTGGATCCATTGGTCCCATGTTAAGCTAGCCGCCTCGACTACGTGGCAAGCTCAACAAGACCCCCCAACACCCACTGAAGCACACCCTTCATCACACTTCATGGACCGGCATCCTGTCTGGAGGCACTCCGGAAGCTGCCCCTCTACGACCGGGTGCTGCACCTTCTCCAACCCCTGCAGGTGTCACTCCGGATGCTGACACCCTTCGCACGGGCAACCAGTCACCTCTTTCTTGGACACTACGATCCCACAATCGTCGTCTGTGATTTCTTTTTCCTTTTTCTGTGATCTTCCTTTCTGGGCAGAGTCCTCCTTCTGCCCGTGGTCATGGATGCTACTCGCTGCCTTCGTGACACTGTTTGCATTCGGAGAGGCCTTATGCCCTCCGTCTGGATAGTGGTGCTCCTCCTACTAATCAGTATTGTGATTAATTCCATTTATCTTTACCTCACCCTCGCCACTAGCAAGGAAGGGGGGAATGATGATGGTGTGCCCCCTAGTCAGGAGGACCTCCGTGCTTGGTGTGATTTCACCCTTGGCAATAAGGACATGGAGATCTCCACTTCCCCAACCCCCCCTGTAGGGAACGCACTGGCAGATAAACCTCAAACGGGGTCACCACAGTCAGACATGATGCTAGGATTACAAGCTACTCCTAGCCCATATAGGACCACTTGGTGGCCCCCAAGCTCGCAGACAGCCCCCCTGTGTACAGAATGTAAGGCAATACTCCCTACGGGCATGCATTTTGCTTATAGTACACATAGACCTGTTGATTGCCACCCAACTAACCTCCCCCAATGTGAACAGAAAGGCAATCGGTATTGGCAATGTGTACAAGGAAATACCATTAAGTGTTATCGTTTGAATACCCTTGCTAACCCACAAACTACGCACCACAGAACTAAGACTACAACCCTGCATCGGGTGCGTCGACACATCACTAGAGATTCTGCTTTGGTATACTCGCCGCGCCAGCCAACTCCCTGTCAGGATATGGGGTCCTGTTGGTTTAGTTGGTTTAGTGGCCGAATGTTTATTACCTGCAACTTAAATGGTAAGACCCGATGTTTTTGTAATACCCCGACGGCAGACCCACCAATGTTATGACCCACCGATCATAATACGGCCCAAGCAACTACAACGAACCTCCCTAGATCAGGGACCTTGTGACTCTTGCGTCCAAACAACCATAACTGGGTCCAGGATAGGACAAACTCTGGCTTATCACTCACATCAACCACAGTCATGTAGCCAATTTGATTTAACTCCTTGTGTCCAAAATGGGACCCGGTATAAGAGGTGCAATGGCACACAGGGAGTCCAATGTTATGACCCCACTGCATCCCCGACTCGTTGGGCAGTACAAGTCAAGAGCCATAAGGATAATTGGAGCAGGGAACAAATCGTGTTGGGGACATCATCCTGGAAATCCACTTTGAAAATGGCCTTTAGTGTAACCATTGATGTTTGCCAGGCAGCCAATTACTGGCAGGCCACCTTCGATTGTGGAAACATCGGGTGGGTCCAAACTTATGCCGCCAATCATAATTTTTTTATCTCCCCCCGATGAATGTGACTCTATTTCTACTATTAAGTGTAAGTGCTGGTCATGCGTTAGATGGAACACTGAATCCTCAAAAGAGTATTTGAATATCCGCTTAGAGAACATACCCACGAATGCTGACTCTTGTGGCAAAAATAACTGCAATTTAGTCAACCTCACCATCACGAATGGTGAGCAATATCTTAAGCAGACTAACTGGAAAAAAAGGAACTGGGTGTTTGGCAATGGTATTAATGGTCAGGGCCGAGACCCCCTGTCAGATATTGAGATCAAAATAATCTCCAAGTCTGTCCCGTCCCAACGTAAGTCCTTATTTTGGTCTTATTATCAGGAGATCGAGAAAATCAATCTTCTAGACCTCCCGGCAAAGGTGATTAATACCTTTGTACAGCTGGCTGAGAACGTGGCGGCTACTTTGAATGTTACTAATTGTTTTCTTTGTGGAGGCACTAATATGGGTGAGAAATGGCCCTGGGAAACTCAGGAGTTGAATTACTCTGTGGTTGTGGACATGGAACAGGCTGGTAACCTTATGGCAACTCTGGGTAAAGATGGCAATTGGGCCCTTACCTCCAACCTGGTTGGCCAAATTTACTATGCCCGGAACGCTACTAGTGGTTGTTTCAAGGTAGGCTCCCTCATTTGCCTGTCTGCCTGGAATAATGGAACATGGTGGTCAGGATCAGGTTCTTCTCCGGGACCCCATGCACAGGCTCTCTCTCCCAGGTTACCCTGATGTCTTCCTACCTCTCTCACCCTTATGACACCTCCTTACAGTGGCTGGCCCCGGATGGTCTGTACTGGATTTGTGGTAAATATGCTTATAGTTGCCTCCCATCAAATTGGTGCGGTGCATGCATCCTGGGGATCATCTGGCCTGGGTTTTTCCTGCTTCCTCTTCGTCAGAGGCAGGTACTGGGTGTGCCCATCTATGAGGAGGTTGGCAACATTCGTAAGAAACGGTCGCACGTCAACACCTCCCTCATTGAAAAGGTTAAAATCGGTAACTGGAAAGATGAGGATTGGCCCCCTGAACGTATAATCCAGGTTTATGGACCAGCCACAAGGGCTGAAGATGGTATGTATGGCTACCGCACCCCTATATATCTCCTCAATCTCTTGATCCGGTTACAAGCTGTGGTCGAAATCATTACCAATGAAACCGTCAAGGGTCTTACTAAATCAGCTAAGGAGAGTGTTAAATCCCATACATACATTATGCAAAATTGCCTAGCTCTCGATTACCTTTTGGCTAAAGAGGGTGGTGTTTGTGGGAAGTTCAACCTCACCAATTGCTGCCTCGAGATCGATGACAGCGGAAAAGTTACCAAGGAAATTACTGATAAAATGGTTTTCTCCAACCTTCGTGGTCTTGCCTCTCCTGATTTAAGAATAGCATATCTGCTGCTACAACTGGAAGCTTTCAAGAAGAGACTGGACTGCCATCTGTCAGAAATGGTGTAGGGTCTCCTGGTTGGGCGGGGAGGGGGGTTGGACTAGATGACCTACAAGGTCCTTCAATTCTGTTAATCTGTTAACATTAATGAGTTATTAACACTTCATCAACTATCACCTATTTTACCAACCCGTCTAAGTGACTTGGGGGTATCAGATGAAGTACTGTAGAATTATCTTGCAGAAAACAGAATATTGTTCCAATATTTTATGGCTTTTCTTAAGATGTTCCTCAAATATCTGCAAATCCTCAAATCTGAAATATTACTGCTATTTTCCTTCCATTTACAGTACAGGCAAAGCCAAAAGATAGACTGATAGTGATACCAGTTGTCAAAATACACAGAATATTCTATTGCTTCTCTTCTGTCTTCTTCTAGAAGTTCTTTGGGCAAGTTAGCTTACAGAAAACAAAGAGAGGAAATATGCATTGTGTCAGCGGATCAGAGAGTTCCCTTATTAAAAAAGTAGAGTGACAAGCTCTTCTTTAACTATTGTGTACACTCCACCCTATGGGGGAGGAGAATGTATTGTTTCATTTGTTTAAAAATATGTAACATCGCAATTAAAATTGATTCCCCAGGCAAGGTGTTTGAAAGAGATACATTAGAAAGAAAAGGTAATGATTGTGATATGTGGGTGAAATTTGTCTACTTTTACTGAATAATGGAGGGGGGTTATTTTCCATTTTTAATTAATAACTTTAATTTTCATTAACTTTTATTTCCATTAAAGTTTTGATACTGAATTGAGAGTAATATTTTTATTGCAAAAAGGTTGGCTGGCAAGGGGTTATGAATGTATAAATTATGATTCTACTCTGAAGGAAATTCAGCTGATTTCCATCAACTCTTACATAGCAAGCAGGAATAAAACACTTGCTGTGTTACAGTAGCACATTGTTTTTATAAGCTTTTTGGAGTCTGATCTGGAATGCTTTATTCATCTCCAATATTTTCCCTTGGGGGAATGACAAGAGGAGTTTTTTGAAATTCATGGTGATGATGGTCTTGAAGCTAATTTGCAAAATTTTAAAAGATTAATGTTCTCAAATAGAACTAGTTGCTCATTTCATCCCAATCAGCCTGAAGATGAAACAGCTGTAGTCTTGAAGATGCCAATCTATATTGAGCAGGTATTAACAGAGGCAAAAGGAATTGCAAGGAATCTACAACTATGTAGATTCCATGAAGTGGGTGGAATCTAAAGGACAAAATGCAGATCAGCCAGGAAGAAAAGATTTCCATGTCACATTTTAAATAGAGAATGTCCAGAATTATCCTGTGTGCACATTAACCCATAAGTTTTTTCTAAAATCAAGAACCCACTTCTAAATAGATACCCTTGGCTGGTTATTCAAATTCAAACCTTGTCTCTCTTGGTTGTAAACAAACAAGTGTAACCTAAGCCTCTAACAATAGCAGTAATATTTCATTAAAAGGATCAATAATCTGATTGATTGTAGTAAGCCTTGATATTTTTAAACTATCTCTCAACCCAAACTTCTCCATATGGCTATGTGAAAGTGTCATTACATTGCATGTAGTGTCATCCTGATATTCTGCTGTCTTCTCGGAGCTCATAATAAAGTATGTTTATTTTCTTTTCCAGGAAGAAATCATTTGTTTGTGAATAAACTTTTATTCATATAGTCTGATTTCAAACATGACTGAGGAAAATATACGTTACACCTTAGGAAATGAATTTACCAACTGGTCAACTTACATTTTGGAGAGCTTTGCAAGCTTTGTGGTATATTTTTTAACTTTGTTAGTGATTCTGATAATATTATATTATCCCTATGTGCTTGTATTTTTGGTGCTCTATGTCAACAGTGCTATACTTTTTGTGTGCAAAAAAATTGGCAATATGCCAGAAAACTTCAATAGCCCAAAATGGGACAAGCTAAAGCACGTTTTTGCACTAGAATCTAAGTGGCTTGGAAAGATACTGCATAGTAAGTATAACTTTCTTCTTTATTTATTCTTTAAGGCTGGAATGACTATACACACACATACACAGGTACAGGTTCAGGTACATGGTATATGGTATACCATACATATATACATACATACATACATACATACATACATACATACATACATACATACATACATACATATATACATACATATACATACAAACGTGTGTGTGCTAAATTATCCATCATCTCAAAAAAAATCTTTGGTAGTTTACCCTGGAAGTTGTAAACAAAGATACAGTAGAAGAATAAGATATTTTCAAGTTCATAGTATGTACAGTCTTCTTGGGGAAAAGTCAATGTGGTGAAATGTTTTTCTCCGTAATCTAAAATAATGTATTGCTGTTTGTATCTCTTCAATATGAAGAAATAAATTATTTCATCCTACTTTTCCGACACTGTTAGTTCAATTGGAATCCAAGGGGAGGGGGGAAATCGAGTTTCCAACATACAGCCTGCAATTAACACACAAAAAGAAAAGAAAAGAAAAGAAAAGAAAAGAAAAGAAAAGAAAAGAAAAGAAAAGAAAAGAAAAGAAAAGAAAAGA
>JANHFK010011900.1:0-10170 GCA_036250565.1 Sibynophis collaris | reverse complement strand
GAGACTTGTTGCAAAAAATGGTGGTGCTAAAGGAAGACGAAAAAAGAGAGAAAAAAACAGTAAAGTTATCAGGACTCTTTGAAGGGGATGTGAAAATTTCAGTTTGTTTCTTCTAATTTGGCCTATGCTTAATGAAAAGTAGTTGTTCAATTTTGCATCACGCCACACAATTTCAACCTGGAAAAAATATAATTTTTATCAAATGCATGTTCTATTTTCAAATGAAAAACTGTCAGAG
This sequence comes from Sibynophis collaris, assembly GCA_036250565.1. NCBI lineage: Eukaryota > Metazoa > Chordata > Lepidosauria > Squamata > Sibynophiidae > Sibynophis > Sibynophis collaris. Next base: position 9,932 of record JANHFK010011900.1, on the reverse strand, counting down.
GACAATTCCAACAGAAAATCAGGAAAGAGATGGAGTTGAGAAATCATTTTGCCTTGATTGAGCATTTCAGAAATTGTGAATTCAGTTTTCTGACATAAAGTATAGGAATGATATAATATAATATGATAAATAGAATAGAATTCTTTATTAGCCAGGTGTGATTGGACACACAAGGAATTTGTCTTGGTGCTTATGTTTTCAGTGTACATAAAAGAAAAGATACATTTGCCAAGAATAATAAGGTACAATACTTAATGATAGGGGGTACAAATAAGCTATCAAATCATATTAGGAAACAGTCAATATAAATCGTAAGGATACCAGCAGCAAGGTTACAGTCATAATTCACTGAGATAGACATTTCTAGGACAATTCCAGGTGTTACTTTTGAAAAAACAAAACAAATTAAACTTGAAATTTTCTTTATGTGATTCATTGACCACTTTGCTATTCACATGGAGTAATACTATTCCTATTTTCACATGGTTTCTTATCATTTTTTATTATCATGATCAAAGATCCCTTTGAATCTTATTGTCTATGGAGATTCTCAGTCATCCAGGCAATTGTGGCCAAAAGGTGTTTTTTTCAAAAGGTAACTGGATTTTCTTTGTTTTTTCTTGAAGATGTTTTGCTTCTCATCAAAAAGATTCTTCAGATCTGAATGGAAACAAAAAGCTTTCAAGAAAAAACAAAGACATTTCAGTTGCCTTTTGAAAAAGCACCTTTGGCATCTTTGAATCTTAATAACTCCAAAATTCAGCTGGTGAGGAATAGTAATGCTATTCTGAAGCAAAGTAGTTTTCAAATTTCTGCCTTAAAAATTGTCAAATATAATGGATTGAATAAGATCCTGCACATATCATTTTAGACATAAAATAAAGTTGATATGTTGTAGATTTCTAAAGGTCTATATAATTAAGCATTAGATTTATATCTATATTTAAATTTTCTTTCATATGAAAATATCAAGTACTTCCATATGGCTTTCAAAGCTAGCTCACATGATAAATGTTTAGCACAAAAAGATAACTACTGGGTTGTGATGGAGATTAAATGCTGCTCCATAATTCAAAGACACAAATAAAGCAGAATATTAGTAGCTGAGAGTTGAAATGAGGGGTCCTTGGTGCTCTCACTGGTGCGCAGCACTGATGATTTTATCAAATTTGGATAATGAAATATTTGCAAGAAAACAAGCAAGCTCAGAGAGCACCAAGTACCCCTCATAGTTAAAGACCTCCACAGGAACCGCCTACTGATATACTTCCTTGGCACAGACTTTATAGACCTGCTGCCTTCTATATTTGCATGCTCTATGGAAATCATAGACCTTAAGTCCAGAACATTTGAATGGCACCAGTTTGAGCAAAATAGGATTACAGAAACCATGGTTTGGAAGTAGCTGCATATCAGGACGTAAATCCCTGTCTTGAGGTGATTTGGATAATGGGATTCAACAGAAAACAAAATTCAGAGTGTGAGTCTATATTCAAAGACTTAGCCACTTTCATCTCTCTGAACACTCTTTTAATAGCTCTTATTTTTCATTAACCCAAGGGACCCTTTAATAACATAGCATAACATTTCTCTCACTCTTTCTTTTTAAAATGAATTGTCTTGTCTCTGCAGGATGCAGGAACAAATTGTGTCTCATCTCAGGAAGCAGCTACCTCCTACAGTTACTCTCAGAAGGTAAATTTCTCTGAGGACATAACTTGGTGTCAAGAAGAGTTTCACTGTCCAGAAGATCTCAAAAGTGTTCTTGAAACATAACATTTTAACTTAATTTTGATAAAAGAAATAACATTTAGCTAACTAAAATTCACTATTGAATTTCTTCCAAAGTTGTCTTCATATTCCAGTGCAGTGTTTCTCAACCTCAACGTCTTTAAGATGTGTGGACCATGTTATATAAAAGATGTTAAAACTTTAGAAAGAATGGATGATTAGGGGCTTGGAGCTTAAACATATGAAAAACAGTTGCAGGAATTGAGTATGTCTAATTTAATGAAAAGAAGGGCTAGAGGTGACATGACAGCAGTCTTCCAATATTTGAGGGGCTGCCCCAAAGAAGAGGGGGCGTCAACTTATTCTCCAAAGCACCTAAAGGCAAGACAAGAAGCAATGGATGGAAACTAATTAAGGAGAGAAGTAACCTAGAACTAAGGAGAAATTTCTTGATAGAATAATTAACCAGTTTGCCTTCAGAAGTTGTGAGTGCTCCATCACTGGAGGTTTTTAAGAAGAAATTGGACAGTCACTTATCTGGAATGGTATAGGGTCTTCTGCTTGAGCAGTGGGTTGGACTAAAAGAGCTCCAAGGTTCCTTCCAATTATGTTATTCTGTGACTTCAACTCCCAGAATTGGCTAGCAAGGGAATTCTGGAAGTTTAAGTCCACACCTTGTAAAGTTGCTGAGGTTGAGAAACACTGCTCCAGTGTTTAATGTGACTTTAGGAGAAAATTATTACATTCAAGGGGATTAATCACACTAATTTTATATATTCAAAGACCAATTTAATTACTTTCTCTGCTATATCATTCAAAGTATGTCCCTTCCTCCCCAATGGTGCCCCCCAACTCAGCTGCTTCAAAGCGGTGTCATTTACAGAACCAGGGTGGCTTCTTAAAGGCCAGAGTAGTTTGAAGAAATATTGCTAATGTTTTGTATCAGATTTCATTGCAAATGGTGCTTTGTAACAGCAGACATCTGTGTAATTTGCCTCAGAAAATTCATACTCCATGAGGTTGACAAAATTTAAGATGTTTTAAAATTAAAGTCCCTTGGCCCATATTGCATTCAGATAAGAGGTTTAGAAGTGAATTTTTGCCCATTTATTAATTTATTATGCAGCTCATTGCGCTCACTGTTGCAACTCTTACCAGCATGCATGCTTGTAATGCTAAACTATAGTTTATTGTTACACTCAAATTGGGTTACTTAAAATGAAATTATTAATTGCATCAGAAGATACTTCATACTGAAAAATAATTTTTGCCTTGTGTTTTATATTTGAATTTCACCATAGTGAAAAGATGCTGACCTTTCTGCCTCCTTCTTCATAGGTCATGGTAAATTCTGCCATTATATCCAGCTCTTCCTGTGTGAATACAGCTCCAGCCGCCATTTTCTCTTCCAGCTGCAGTGCTTCAACTCAAGTCACTATCACTGCATCTACCCCCCAGAATGCTGTGCCACCGATCTTAGTAACCTCTTCTGTGGGAAGGCCAGGTGGAGTATAGATTTCACTTTTGAAATATTTCTGGAAAAAGCTATGAGATTATGTTTCCTAACCATTCTGAATCAGAATGGCTATGTAGTCCCTAGAAGACATTGAAGTAAGTTCACTTGATCTTCTGGAGGAGTCAAATGTATTTAGGCAATGAAGTTACAGGGAAGAAAAACATTAATCAATGGAGTAGCTTGTTCCATCGCTGGAGGTTTTCAAGAGTAGACTAGACAACCATTTTACTGAGATGGTATAAGGCGGTGTTGCTGAACCTTTTCAGCACTGAGTGCCAAAACGGGAACGCACTTGTGTGTATATGGGGGAACACCAAAAACTGGAAGACCAGCTGCAAAGCTAAGCTTCTAGTTTTCAGCGTGCGCACCAGTCACCTGGTCTTTCGGTTTCTGGCACATGTGCATGTGAAGACCAACTAGCCAGCACTCGTGTGTGCTGGAATCTAGAAGTTCAGTTTCTCAGCACGCACATGAACACCAGGGAGCTGCTTTTTTGGTTTCCAGCACTCCCCTGTACATGAAAACCAGCTGGCCGGCGCATATGTGCACGCCGGAACCCGGAAGAGCAACGGGTGACGGCTGGTGTGCCATAGGTTCGCTCTGTGTGGCACTTCCGGCACGCGTACCATAGGTTCGCCATCACTGGTATAAGGTCTCCTGCCTCGAGTTGGGTTGGACCAGAAGACCTCCACAGTCCCTTTCAACCACATGATTCTAAGTCAAATTCTTCAGAATGGAGGCCTTTTAAGGGGCTGATTATATTTTGTTTTTTCATCTATGCATGCAAAATTTTGATTTCATTCCATATTTTAGAAGATACTTGGCAGAGACAGCAAGATCAGATCTGTTTAGGTTCTCAGTTTGACTTGGATTATTGATCCAGGTTAAATTCATTTTGGGAACATTGAGTGGGAATACTTACATTTCCCCAATGGATTCATTGCATAAATTTTAAGGTCTGTTGTGGATTCCACTGCTTTCAAAATTAATTTAGCATTTCTCTCCCTACTTTTCAAATAGTGGTGTCAGTGTATCAGTCATCTCCCCTTCCTCCTGTCAGTGATATGGGGGAAAATGCCAGTATTACACCCCCTTATTCTTGTGATCCAAGTGGAAGTGACCTGCCTAGAGGTAAGATATCATTTTCTCTGACGTGTGGGAGTAATTTTAGCTGCATAAAATGAGTCAATTCTAGAAATGCTTATGGACTACATTTTATTATATGCATTAACTAGTTTGGACACTCCAGTTTAAAGTGCAATGCGGGACTTCATTATCTAGCAGGTTTTTAATGCCAAAAACGTCTAATTCAGTTATTTTGGCTTGGAGAAATCTTTCAAAATATTTTTTAAAGGCATATTTTTGTAAGAGTGTACATTTAAAATATGTAGTTGTATTAAATGTGCTTTTGCTTAATTGCTGTGACAAGGGAAACATAATCATGGATGTATCCAAGTGTTTGGAATACAGATTGAAATAGACCAACTGGTTGTGTCTCTCTAAGCTTGGAGTTGGGGCTATTTCAATTTCCCTGATGTAAAAAGCTATATATCAAACATATTACAAGAGGGAATGGATTAGGAAAGTGCACTCTAATTATACGTATGGTTCTTCCTTTCCAAATCCACTAGAAAGAAAATGTTGAGGCTGTTTTGCAAAGAAAACAAGGCTTTCAATAGGCACTCCATGACCTCAGAGTTATCTTTCGATTGAAGTTTGCAAATAGGGTTACAACCATTTCTTCAGCAATTGTTAAAAGTTACAATAGTGTTGAACTACTGGTATTTATGACCAGTCGTCAAAGTTTTGACTGTTTTGGCATTCCCACAGTTCCGTGATTGTGATTTCTGATGTTCCTTGAGAGCAACCCACAAGCAAAGTCAATGGGGAAGCCGACAGAAAGTCAAAAGTTGCACTCACATGAGGTTCTCACTTAAAAATCCACGTATTCCTTGCTTAAAAACGGCCTGCTCATGTGATATCACACTTTATGACCATGTGTCTTAGCAATGGCAGTTCTGATCCCAATTGCCATTGTAAGCTGAGGACTACCTGCACAGAGTGGGTCAGGAGTTGGCTGTAATCAAAATAAATTGGAAGCCAGTAAGAGGCTATCTGCTTGCCTCAATTCTATATTTGCAAATAGAATGTATGTTGTATTAGATTTTTAAAATGATACAACAGTATTGCCATGCTTTGAAATGTTGATGTTAATAAATATAAGTAGAATAACAGAGTAGGAAGGGACCTTGGAGGTCTTCAAGTTCAACTTTCTGCTTAGGCAGGAAACCCTATACCTTTTTAGACAAATGGTTGTCCAATCTCCTAAGTATAATTTGCAAAATAGAATGTATGTTGTGTGTTGTATTAAATTTTTAAAAAGGTATAACAGTATTAACCATGCTTTGAAATGTTGATGTCAATAGGTATAACATTAGTTAGATTTTACATTCAAAACTTAATAAGCAGCTGCAAATGACATCAATATATGTAATGTACAACAAAGGTTTCTGTTTTAGCTGAATATTTAACACTAAAATTTCCACTAGATTGTGCCTTATTGTTGCTTGTGCAGGTCGCAAAAGAAACAGCAAGTACACAAAAAGCAAAATAGACAACAACTTAAAAAGAAAAACGGGCTGTTCAGTTTCTAGCTTCCCTCTTGTTGTGCTTCTGCTAATTTGTGATGTTACATAAACACTTAGGACAGGGAGTTCTAACATTCCATGGTTTAAAAGTAAAGTATACAATACAAAAGGTGAAATAGATTGCAGAAGGATGACTCAATAATAATTGTATTTTTCCCATGCTGTGATCTGTTCTAACAGTTGGCATATAATAATTTTTGTGAGAAGCTGAGCTGGGAAATTTAGATGTCAGTTTTAGTTGTTTTTCCAGGTGTTATTCACCTTTTTTGTTTATATTCCCTGATAGTCTACACGTTGCAGATTTTGATTCATCTGATGTCATGGGTACCTCTCCTACTGGTAGTCCTTGGTTTACAATCATTCTGAAAAAAGTGATTTATTGCAGGTCTTTGGTCCATTTCGTGTGAGCACAATTTAGTTGCTTGACAACTGGCATGTATTTATGATGGTTGCAGCATCCCAGAGTGATGAGATGTCCACGAGACCTTCCCAGCAAACCTCTGACAAGCAAAGTCAAGGGGGGAAGCTGGATTCACTTAAGGGCTGCATGATTCACTTAACAACTGCAGCGAATCACTTAACAATTGTGGCAAAATTGGCCGTGACTTACTTAAGAGCTGCCTTGCTTATCAGCAGAAATTCTGCTTGCAATTGTGTTTGTTATTCAAGGACCACCTGTATATGAACTGAACTATATCTGCCCTGGTTTGAAGGGAGAAGATGGATTAACTTAACAACTGCAGTGATTCACTTAACAACCATGGCAAAACAGTTGTAAAATCAGGCACATCTCACTTTAACCACTTCCTTGCTTAGCAAGGGAAATTTTGATCCCAATTGGGGTCATAAGTCAAGGAACTGCCTGTATTTGCAGGTACAGCTAAAAAAACACTGCCGTGCTCTCTCCCAGTGCAGAATTAATCAAACTACTGGATTTTTCTAAAATTGACTTTCTTTTCATAACCACAGTTGTCTAATTAAATTAATATTTAAATGCTAACTATGTGGGAGAAAATATCTGTAAAGTCATTTTATATGAATTGGTGGACAAATATGAGACAAATGCAAATATTCACACTTTCTAGGATGCGTATGAAATGCAGTGACCAAGTTCTTTTCTTTTTTAGATCCAAAGGTTTTGCAGTATTATTTTAATTTGGGCTTGCAGGTAGGTGATCTATACAATTCTAGTGGTACAACCACCTTTTGTGAGAGTGGGGGGTCAGTCTTTGGGAGACACAGATGTTTTTCAAAATTTTCTGAAATCTGACAGGGAATCCTTTGCTTGAAGTTTACACAAGACCTGGAGCTTTTCTTAAAAGATTGTAAATATTTTGCTTTTATCCATGTTGGCTTCCTATGCTGCTGTTCTCTAGCTAGATAAATATTTGCCAGTGCTGACAAACAGATTGTAAGAAAAGCAACATTGATGGGTATAACGAGAGTTATATTACTTCCTTAAAGCATGCCCTCTTTCTTTTTTTGTTAATGTGTACAAAAGAAATAGATTCCCATTCTTCATCTGTATTATTTGTCTCTTGCATAAAGCACAGAAAAATAATTTCTGTTCCTTTGTAAAGATTATTGTTATTTTAACCATTTAGTTGTGTCCAACTCTTGCCAACGTTATAGGCTCTTCATGCTACCCTGTCAAACACAGTTTCTTTCAGTTGTTGGATGGCATTTTTGTATCAGATTTGCAATAGTACTTAAATAGTACTTAGACTACTATATCACTCCACAGTGCTTTACAGCCCTCTCTAAGCAGTTTACAGAGTCAGCACATTGCCCCACAACAATCTGGGTCCTTTGCTTACTGACCTCAGAGGGATGGAAGGCTGAATCAGTCTTGAGCTGGTCAGGATCGAACTCCTGACCGTTAGCCTGCAATATTGCACTCTAACCACCCTGTGCCACTCTGCTGGTTATTATAAGTAATACTGTAACTAAACAGTTTGTAAATAGCAAATAGCTCCTGTAACCTTACCTTTTCTATCTCAAATAAATCTTGCTAAAGAGAAGAAAATTCAGTTAGGAAAGAATTAGATTTTAGGTAGCCACTAAACAGCTTGACCACACTTTAGAACAAAGATTCCTGTTAATGGTCTGCTGACTAGGATTGAACTGTGTTTTGCCGTCAATCCAGTGTCTTGTGTAAAACAGTTGATTTATGCAGGGCACTTCTTAAGTAGATCTAAAGGGGCAGATTTCAACAGCTACTTTGTCAGTCTGGGCAGCAGTAACTCACCTATTTAAATTTTTTTTGCCTTGAATTGTGTTAGTATTACCACCAGACCTGCTGGAACCCTGTGATGTATGTACCGCAACCACCGTCATCACCGCCTCATGTGGAAACCTACCAGACCTATTCAGAGCAAGTCTCTGTGGTTGATTCATCAGCACCTCTGCCTTACAATGACGTAGGAAGGAACGATCTGCACCAGATGCCTGCAGACTCCTCATCAACCGGTTGGTCTCTATCTATTTTAAGTTTAAGAAGATTGAGTTGAGTGTCACCAACTTAAATTTGGCATGGCAAATTCAATACAGATCGTCCTTGGTTTATGACCATAATTGAGCCCAACATTTCTGTTGCTAAGTGAGACATTTCTGTTGTTAAGTGAGTTTTGCCCCATTTTACAACCTTTCTTGCCACAGTTGTTAAGTGAATCACAGTAATTGATAAGTTAGTAACCTGGTTGTTAAATAAATCTGACTTCCCCATTGACTTTGCTTGTCAGAAGGTCACAAAAAGGGGATCATGTGACCCTGGGACACAGCAAAGATCATAAATATGAACCAGTTGCCAAACATCTGAATTTTGATCATGTGGCCACGGGAATGCTACAAAGGTCATAACTCATGCAAAAAGATTATAAGTTCATATTTTTCAGTACCATTGTAACTTTCAATGGTCACTAAATAAACTGTTGTAACTTGAAGACTACCTGTATTTTCAAGATGTTTTCTACTTTTTTTTTAGAGTATACATACAGATAGTCCTCGACTTGCAACCTTGCATAATAAATAAGAGAACATCGCCTCACAACCTCCTCGCTTGGGTGTAGTTATCAGGGTTTTAATATAATTGGGGTTTAGATTTTATATGGGGTTTTTTAAGGGGTACAATAACAGTCCAGTTTAATTATGTTTTAATTGATTTTTTAAATTTTGTATTCTTGTGTTTTTAATTGACTGTAAACCGCCCCGAGTCCTGTGAAGGAGAAGGGCGGTCTAGAAATATAATTAAATTAAATTAAATTAAATCTTAATCCTATTCTTGGTTGTAGGAATAGTAGTGGAAGCTGGAAAGGATAGGAGGGGCCTTTTGACTTTTGGCTGCACTAAGTTCATTATAGTTGCTGAGTATGCTAAGTGAGCTTCATGGCAAAGACAGTCTTCATAATAATTTAGTCTACAGAAGAATATAGGAAGCTGTCTTATACAATGTTTCATAGTTGTTTATTAATAACCTGCAGCAACTTTCTGGGATTGCTAACAAGAGGAGTTTTTTTTAAAGCCATACCACAAATACATGGGACTGTAAGGGACTTGGGGTTTTTGCATTCAACAGATGGCAATCCTAAAGCACCTTCTTACTCCAGCTCTTCGGTTCTCTTTTTGGAACACCTTTCACAGGCAAAAATCTGTGCTTGCTTATTCATTTTAGGCATGATTTATTACATTAACATGAGTTGATTAATTTGTAGCTCAGTGCATTCTGTGAATGCAATTAAAACAAAACAAAAAAAGTAAAATCCAAGACTTCCAGACCACGCTGGATAGACAAGTTGATTTAACTTTCCTTTGCATAAGGATAATATTGGCTAACCCTGACCTTTAATATTCTCACAGAGTTACATCCTTTCATAATATAAAATAGGCTTCTGATTTATTTATTTATTTTTATTTTATTAGACTTTTATACCGCCCTTCTCCTTTGGGAGGGACTCAGGGCGGTTCACAGTCGGTTAAAATACAGACAATACAAAAATTTAAAAAATATTAAAAGTATTAAATTTAGACTGTTCCCATTT
>JANHFK010011664.1:0-10198 GCA_036250565.1 Sibynophis collaris | reverse complement strand
ACAGACAGACAGACAGACAGACAGACAGACAGACAGACAGACAGACAGACAGACAGACAGACAGACAGACAGATAGACAGATGATGGATGGATGGATAGATAAATATAAAGATAGGGATAGGGATATTGAAGATAGATTGATGAATGGATGGATGGAGAGAGAGAGAAAGAGAGAGAAAGAGAGAGATAGAGTGAGAGAGATAGGATAAATAGAGGGGTAGATAGATAGACTGATCAACAAACAGAGAGACAGACAAACGGACGGACCCCTCCTTTCAGCCTGGAGTTACAAACTTTCTCCTCTATTGATAGGATCTGCTCTTCACACCAGGATGAGCTGTATCCTTAAAAAGTGGCGGCTCCTACAGAAGAGGGACAGCAATGAGGCCAAGCCAGAAATAAATCACCAGGAAGCCCATTTGTCTAGTTCCCGCCCATCCAGTTCAGCCACTCAGCGAACCACGCAGTTCTTGCCTCTGCTTGGGAAGTCTTCCCCAGTTCCAGCAGAGGTCAAGAAGAACGTTGAGTTGCCAGCGCTGGTGCTGCCTGTTTTGACCCCGAGAACATCGGTCAGGACTCCCCCGGGGGCTCCTGAGAACCTCACCCAAGGGAGAAGACGTTCCAGAGACACTGTCCTGCCTTTACATCCAGGTATAGACGCTAGAGGGCTGGGCTATCTATGAAACCAGCCTTGTCCTATCACATCAGCCCATCCCACACTATCAATCAATCAATCAGAATAAAGCTGGAAGGGACTTTGGAGGTCTTCTAGAAACCTCCATTGTTGGAGCACCCACAATTTCTGGTGGCAAGCCGTTCCACTGGTTGATTGTTCTCATTGTCAGGAAGTTTCCCCTTAATTCCAGGTTGCTTCTCTCCTTGAGTAGCTTCCATCTGTTGTTTCTCGTCCTGCCTTCTGGTGCTTTGGAAAATGAAGTGACCTCCCTCCTCTTTGCGGCAGCCCCTCAAATACTGGAAGACAGCGGTCATGTCCTCCCTAGTTCTTCTTCTCTCTAGACTGGCCAAACCCAGTTCCTGCAACCGTTCTTCACCAGGCAGGGAGGTTATGGTGCAGACCACCTCAGTCAAAGAATTTCGACTGGTGGGGTTTAGAAAGGGGGTCTTCTCTACCACTGCCACTGTATAAGGGAACGTCTTGCCCTCAGAGGTGAGGAAAGACCCCCTCTCTCTTGGCCTTTTTCAAAGGGGTCGAAACCTGGTTGTGCAGCCTTGTGCAGCAGACACAAAAGTCCACACAATTCTGGGGCTGCCTGGTTCCCCAATAGCCCCCTTCCCCTCTTTCTTATTCCCCAATATTGAACAATCATCAATATATATTATGCATATCTTATCTAATCTTGTACTATATTATATTATATACCATATATAGTCTAATATATAGTATACCACCAGTACAAGGGGTTGGAGTAGAAGACCTCCAAAGTCCCTTCCAACTTCTATTCTATTCTATTCTATTCTATTCTATTCTATTCTATTCTATTCTATTCTATTCTATTCTATTCTATTCTATTTGATTCGATTCTGTTCCTACCTTTTTACAATGCCTTGGTAAGACCCACCCATAGAACATGGAATCCAATTTTGGTCACCACAATATAAAAAACTGATCAAGGAGAGATGCAACCTAAAAATACGGAGAATTTTCCTTTTTTCAATTAACCAGTGGACCAGCTTCCTTCCAGAAGTTGTGGGTCCTTCATCACTGGAGGCTTTTAAGGAAAGACTTGGAAGCCACTTATCTGAAATGTTATACCGTCTGTTGCCTGAGCAGGGGGTTGGACTAGATGACCTACATCATGGTCCCTTCCCACTCTCTTATTCCATGAAGATTTTTTGCAAGATTAAACCCACTACAATGAGGACCCAGATTGTTGGGAGCAATAAACCGCTGTAAACCGCTTAGAGAGGGATGTAAAGCATTGTGAGGCGGTATCTAAGTCTAAATGCTTTTGTTAAATGCTACAAGGATTTGACCAACTGGCCATTAAGGGAAAGGGTTTAGGACAATTTCCTGTGGCCAACTCACCATGGACAACTTTCCATGGACAACTCGTTACAGGAGTCCTGTGAAGGAGGAGGGCGGTCTAGAAATATGATAAAATAAATAAATAAACAAGACTTACGCCAATAGCAAAGAAACGGTGGACTAGAATCATGAAAGAAAGGATGCAAAAGGCGGGATTGAATGAACCGTAAATGACAAAAATTAAAATGATTTTTAAACATTGATTTTAAATAATTAAATTAAATGGTTAAATTGTCCTGCAGAGAGTTGTCGCATTCGGTAAGGGAAATACACGGGAGATAAGATACACATTGAAGGTGGGCTGGACTCAGATCTCTTGTGGGGGCAAAGGGACTCTTGACTTAGGACATGTTTGACCCCTCCCTCGCGCTCCACCTGGTCATCCTCTACGCGCACTTTTTTTCTCTTCGGTTGGAGACGGCTTGTCCCATTGAATTGCCCATCAATCTCAGTCTGTCTCTTCTTCTCAGAACTCTCTGACGGATACTTCCGAAATGTATGGGAGAGCAAGAAGCCAGAAAGAGGCAGAGCTGTGAAACATCTTCGTAAACAGGTTGGTTTGTGTCGCGATGGGTCCAGAGGTCCACCGTGGAGAGGTTGCAGAAGCCAGAGCTGCCTCAGTGGAGATGGTTTATCCCAAAAGTAGACAAATGTGGTTATGGAGAATTTGCTGGACTATGAGGCCCCTGGTTTTCCCTGAACTGGGTTGTTTAGGGGCAGACATTTCATGACCCAGCTAGGGAACTTCATCAGTGCTGGTGAGTGTGAGGTTTGCTTTGCTCCCTGCTTATTCAGGAGGAGCTCTTTTAGAAAAAAAATCAACCCTGCAAGGTCGGCCACTCCGTTGACTGCAGTCTTGTGGACTGCAACTCCTAGAATTCCATGGCTGGCTCAGGAATGTGGAGAGTTGCAGTGCAGAAGTCATCAAAGGGCCAGAAGTTCCCCACCCCTGGTTTTCTGCCTCCTTTGGGCACTGTTCCTTCCTTTACGCCACTCCGTCCTTCTGACATTGTTTTCTTCTTTTAGGATTTGGATCAGGAGACGGTCAAGCTCACCAGCATCCTTTCAGAGGCTCCCAATTTGGATTCCCTGCAGGAGATCTTGATGGTGAGAGTTATTCTTTCTTGGGATCAGTCAGACAGATGTTTAGACTGGATTTGGCCATTCTGTCCACCTGTCGAGTCCCTCTCTAGGACTTGGCATAGGCAAATGTTGTTTGATGGACAACTCACCACCGGCCAACGTGCCGTGGGACAATTTCAACAATTCAATTGCTCTGACCCAGCTCCCTAACACGACAAACCCTCTGAAGTGAACTCAGAGATTCCTTTAAGTAGGAGTGCTGGCAGCCCAGCAAAAAAGTTTCTCTCTCACCACAGTGTAACAATTCCGGCCGGCCAGAAGATGAATAGTTATCTGCCACACCTATTTATTTCCCCACCACCACCTTTTATCCCCAGAGGTAGGGTGGGGCTTCACTAGCAGTGGTGCTCTTCCTTCCCTCGGATTTCCACTGTTCTTCTCTCCTCTGCTTTCTATACATCTGCATGTCAGGCTCTGGACCCAGCTGTTCCTCTTCTACCTCATCAGCCACCTCCAGACCTGGGGGCTGTTGGCTCTCCATCTGAGGGCTGACAGACGGCCCACGCTCTGCCTCTCTCTCTCTCTCTCTCTCTCTCTGCCAGTTCCATTCCCTCTCCCCCCTCAGAGCTCTCAGGTTGCCTTGCTGCTGACCCTGATTCCCATGCCTCCTCCTCCTCCTCTGATTTGGCTGCTGGAGGGCTGGTGGTGGACAGGCCACAACATCAATTAAATTATTTTAAATAGTTAAAACATGATTTTAATTTTTGTCATTCACATGTCATTCTGTTCCTCTTCAGCATCCTTTCATTAATGATTCTGTTCCACTATTTCTCTGATATTAATGTAACTCTTCTCCTACTGAACTGCTGGCAGTTGGCAGAATTAGCCTGCAATACTGCATTCTCACCAGTGCGCCACCAGGGCTCTAAATGAATTGCTGTACAAATGGCTGTATTTTAGAAATGTTCATTTATTAGACTGGTTTTGAGTCTAGAATAGACCTAAACTGAGAAATGTCTCAAATTTGTTTAGTTCCTGAGATTTTCTCCCCAGTCCTGGCAAATTCTGTGGATCATCAAACTGTGAATCACAATTTCTTCCTTTCCTCCTTTTCCTCTTTTTCCCTGGCAGCACATCATCACCTGGATCGAATCGCCCAAGGGTCACAGAAAAGAGAGGGCCATTAAGTGCACCAGGGACCTGCTGAAATTCACATCAGAACATCTGGATTTTGACGTAAGTCACAATTTGGGATGAGAAGTGAAATATTTTCAAAGAAATCCAGCCCCACCCCTAAGAAAGTCCAGTTGCCTTTTGGAAAAAGCACCTTTGGGATGTGACCAGGAGGATATGAGGAGTCCTGCTTGAGCTGGGGCTTGGTGGAGAAGACCTCCACAGTCTCTTACAGCACTGTAGTTCTGTGATTCTTTGATTCTAGGATTCTATTAATCTAGGATTCTAACATTCTAAGATTCTATTATTCTAAAATGTAAAATTTTAAGATTTTATGTTTGGAAGACTCTATGGTTCAAATTCTCTGATTTCAGCCGGCTGAAAGTTTCATGAGCCCCCCTTCTCATCTTTCTCCTTCTTTTTCCTCCCTTTCATTAGACATCGGGAGAATTTCATTTGATGGGGAAGCTGGTGGCCATGCTGGGCCTGCACGTCAGCGACAGCAATAAAGATGTCGCCCAAATGTCTTCAGAGGCCGCCTACCACCTATATTATCTCATGACTAGCAAAACGGGTGAGAAATTTGGACTCGAAAGGTTGCCATGCTGCAAGGAGCCCAGGGATGCACACTGCCCAGGAGAGCCCTTGGTGGCACAGCCTGTGGCCTGACCAAGACCCTGGTCATTGGGCTTGACGGAGTTGCCTGGAATTTGCACTTCATATGGGCCCCTTTGAGGGCCAGGGCTCATTTTAAGACTGAGTTTTACAAGTTAAGTGAGTTAGTTAGGCTAAGCATCTGCAGTCACCCAGCCTGGGCTTGTTAGTCTTGGCACGTTGATTGTGTCTTGGCGTGTTTTGCAAAGCCACATTTGAGTCATCGGATGGCTGGATGTATTGTGGGAAGGGAGGAAATGGGCTAACAAAGTTACTGGTTGTGCGGACACATTAGGTAAATGTAGTAAGGGTTAAATCCGGTTAGATTCATTCGTTCATTCATTTATATGATTTGTCCCTTATGTAACCCTACTTTTTCACTCTATTTAAAGTCCAACCTATTGTGTTAAACTAGAAAAGGAATTACGGGGAGTCCTCGATTTACAACAGTTTGTTTAGTGACTGTTCAAAGTTACAACAGCACTGAAAAAAGTGTCTTATGACCATTTTTCACACTTAACAACCATTGCAACATCCTCATGGTCAAAATTCAGCCGCTTGACAACTAACTCATATTAATGACGGTTGCAATGTCCTGGGGTCACGTGATCCATTTTGCGACCTTCCGACAGGCCAAGTCAAGGGGGAAGCCAGATTCACTTAACAACCATCTTGCTCACTTAACAACTGCAGCGATTCACTTAACAAATGTGGCAAGACAAAAAATCGTAACATGGGGCTAAACTCACTTAACAAATGTCCTGCTTAGCAACAGAAATTTGGGGCCCAATTTTGGTCGTAAGTCGAGGACTACTTGTAATTGGGAAACTAAAATAGTCATTGTTACTGTTTTATTCCTGATCTCTTAGATAAGAGAAGGGAGTAGGAGTGTATGATCAAAAGAATTATGTTATGATTTTAACAAATGCCAGTTGGGTGGGCTTCTTAGTGCTCTCTGAGCTTGGCTGGTTGCTTGCAGACATTTCATTACCCAGCTAGGTAACCTAATCAGTGCCAGGAGGGAGTGGGGTTTGCAGATAGGAGGAGGAGGAGGAGGAGGAAGGGGGAAGAGAAGAGAGGGAGAGAGGAAGACGGGAAAAGAGTGGTGAGGAAAAAGAGGAGGAAGAGAAGTGAGTGGGGAGAGAGAAGAAGAGGGAGATGGGGAGGAGGAGGAGGAGGAGGAAGACTATGGAGTCCTTGGTGCTCTCTGAGCTTTTCTTGCAGACATTTCATGTCCCAACTAGGTAACATCGTCAGTACTAGAAGGGAGGGAGCTTTTCTCTGTGCTTCTGTACAAGTGTTTTGCCCTGTCAGAATTGATGATCATCGTAACTGATGATGTTACCTAGTTGGGCAATGAAACGTCTGCAAGAAAAGCACGAAGCTCAGAGAGAACCCAGGAGCCCTCATGTCAACCCTGAGCTACAGATGTTCTCTTCTATTGGAACTGCTAAACCAGCGGTCAGACGAAGGAGGTTCAGATGTTCCGAAGGCCAAAGTCTAACATTGTGCTTTTTTTCCTCCCTCCAAAGCGAAAGAAAGAGAGAAAAAGCAGAAAAATAAAAAGGGGAATTCCGTTAGATGGGAGAAGGAAAACATCTTAATTTTGGGCCCAGGCACCTTCAAGGGCAACATTCCCCAAATGGCTAAGGTATGTTTTAGTCCAGCATTTTCCTTGCTTCTTGTTGACCTTCCTTCCGGTCCTCCTCATGACCTGGAAAGGGTCAAAAAAGTCAATATAACAGTGGGGACGGCATGACCCAAAGGCTGGAGTTTGGACATCCATCCCGCACAATGTCTAGGAGCAGGCATCTTGGCTTCTTTGACCCACCTCCAAATATCACGTGATGGATGACATGGAACAGGGGTGTCAAACACAATTTCATCCAGGGCCGCGTCAGGGCTGTGGTTGACCTCGGGGGGAGGGGCATGGGGGTGTGGCCAAGTGGGTGGGCGTGGCCACCTTGAGACCAGTCCCCAAATTGCTGGCATGTTTCCCTTTAGCATTGGGTAGACTGGGCCGAAGCGACGCGGGACGGCCCCTTACATTTCGACAAACCCTGATGCATCTCTGCATGGTCTCCTTTTCTTCTTTCCAAAAGGCCTTTGCCGAGTACTTGTCCCCACCGCAGGTGACCGAAGTGATATGGAAAGCCCTGGAGGCTGTAAAAGGGGGAAAAAAGGGAGCCTTGCTGCTCAACAGTTTCCTGGAGGAGAGTGGAATGGATCTGGAAGAAGTAAGTAAATGCAGCGAAAGGGATAGAGGAGATTTTGTAAAAGAGAACTCAGCGTCATCATCTTTTAGCGACCCCATGATCCCATTGGGAGAATGGCCACCTTAGGTCTTGGAGGGGGTGGCACTATCCCAAACAGACCCTGTGCGTAATTGGGGGGTTCTCCTGGACTCGCGACTCCTGCCTGAAGAGCAGGTGGCGGTCGTGGCCAGGAGGGCCTCGGCGCAACTGCGGGTTGTGCCCCAGTTACGCCCTTTCCTGGGCTGACAATCCCTACTCACGGTCACTCATGCCCTGGTCACTCCCCCTCTTGACTATTGAAAGGCGCTTTACATGGGGCTGCCCTGGAAGAGCATCCGGAAGCTCCCGTGGGTGCAAAATGCAGGGCCCCCATGGTTTTGTGCAGACTTCGGTCTGCACGTGTATCGCCCCTCTCCTGCGGGAGCTGCGTTGGTTGCCGATTTGCGTCCGGGTGCAATTCAAGGTGCTGGCTGTCACCTTGAAAGCCCTTCCTGGCTTGGCACCAGGTTATCTGAGGGACCGTCTCCTGCCAATCACATCAGAGTGGGGAGGCAGGGAATGTTGTGGGTCCCATCCCCGAGGGAGATACACCTGGTGGGACCCTTCTCCGTGGTGGCTCCCTCTCTCTGGAACATCATTCCCCTAGAGATTACAACGGCCCCCACTCTTCCCCTCTTCCGGAAGGCGCTGAAGACCTGGTTCTGCCAGCGGGCCTGGGGAACGCAAAGTGGGATGGAGCCCATTCAACGGCTCGTGTGAGGTGTTGTCACTGCAGGGCGGGGTTTATTTTATTTTATGATTTATGATTCTTTTATTAGCTTTATAGGATGTTTTTATATTTTTGTAAGCCGCCTTGAGTCGCCATGTGCAAATAGGCAGCAACATAAATCTCCCAGAATAAATGAATCAATCAAATATCACCCGGGGCTGGAGAAATCAGGTGGGTTTTTTTGAAAATGTAAGGCAAACTTTGAATTTTTTTCTGTCATGGGTTGGAGTCATCAACTCCACAGCATCTCCAGTGGAGACCAAGGCTGATCTGAACCTCCTGATCTCTTTTGCCATTAGCTGCCGATAATCCTCCAGGAAATATTCCGCTCCCTGCCAAAAATGTCCAGAGCCAATGAAGAGGAGACCCTGAAGACCATCTGCCACCTGGCCAGAAAACGTGTGGCCAGTGTGGTAGATGGTCTTCTGAAGATGTCAGAAGATTGCAATGGGTAAGAACCTCAAGGCGGTTGCCTCCCTTCAGTTTTCTAGTCCTTTCTTGCATTGGGGAGGGGGGTTAACATATCTGGACTTCTGAAATTGGAAAGAATCTGATTTTTTCCAAATCCATTTTTCTATCTCTGCAGAAACGCACAGAGGATCTGGAGGGGCCTCGTGGAAGACAACTATGCCAGTCTGAAAATTATGAGGCCCCTCCTAAAGATCGTTGAAGAGAAAGACCCCCTGACGGAAGGGGGGCAGAAAGAAAAATCTATCCTCCTGATACCGGTAAACCACCAACTAGTCATTCTCTTTTGCTTTTATCTAGAGGTGGGGTACCCACGCCTGCTGGAAGGGGGAAGGGCTGAACGGAAGAGTCACCCCTCCCAGGTCTCCCCATCAAGAGCAGGCTTGCCCTGGTTGGAGGGAAGCAGTGGGCAAACTGGTGGGGGCTGAAATAGGAACAAGACTGTGAGTTCGATCCTAGGGAGAAGCAGATATTTCTCTCTCTAGGCACAATGAGAATGTATCTGCTGAAGTAAACTCCTCATTGGCGACAGGAAGGGCATCCGGCCAGTAAACACTCAGTGCCCTTCAGTTGCCCAGACTCCACCCCACGAGGGATTATGGGGTTGCTAAAAGATGATGATGATGATAAATCTAAGTAATCTGGTGAGCCTAAGGTGACTTTCCTTTCATCCTGTTTCTAGGCCATCAATGCTCTGGTTTCTATCCTCACCTTACCTGATGGGATAGATGCTCTGCAGAGCAAATTCTCCCCCCTCCTCTGGTGAAGAAAATGTATGTATTCAATGAATCAAGCAAGGAGTCCAGCAGTGCCCTTCCGAATCCGGCAGAGATCAACCTCTTGGGGTAAAGATTCTCCGAGGCCCAGTCTGGAGCCTTTCTCCACTTCTGCAAAGCTTGGCAGGTGCCTACAGGTTTTTCCCAAGTCAACTGACGACCACAATGGAGCCCAAACTTTCTGTTACTAAGTGAGACAGTCCTTCAGTGAACTTTGTCCCATTTTGCAACCTTTCTTTCCACAGTTGTTAAGTGAATCATTGCATTGGTTAAGCTAGTCCCATGGTTTTTAAGTGAATCTGGCTTCCCTGTTGACTTTGCTTATCAGAATGTCACAAAAGGGGACCGTGTGATTCAGACTCTGTGACCGTCCTAAATCTGAGTCAGTTACTGAGCCTCTGAATTGTGATCATGTGACCATGTCTTTAGCAGTAACGACCAGATGACCTCAAGGAATATAAATCCTTCCATCCTCCACCATTCAGCCAGAACTGAAGAAGCTTCATGGATGAGAAGTGAAAAGTCTTCAAGGAAAAACAAAGTCCAGTTTAAAAAGTATCTTTGGGGCAACCATGACCTGGATGATTGACCATCTCCATGGACATTGAGCTGGGAATAGGCAACCTTAAGAATATCAGATAAAGTTTGTCCCAAAGATGCTTTTCCCAAAAGGCAACTGGACTTCCATGCTTTTTGGCACCTTTGACAAACCATGATGTGGATTTTTGAGAGTCACCAGACTTTTAACCGAGTGGATAGGACAGTATTTTGTAAATAGCGGAGGGAAGGATGTCACTTGAGCCATGCTCTCCTCAGTTTGTGGGACACAAAGCAGTAGAGTTAAGTTATAGGATGATAGAAAAGTAAGTAAGACCAGGGGTGTTTATGCAGGAGAATTCACCACCATTGGGTGGCCTCAAAGATCTCCCCACATTCAAAGTTCAGCATTGAGCTACATAGATTTCCTGCTATT
>JANHFK010011562.1:0-10211 GCA_036250565.1 Sibynophis collaris | reverse complement strand
TATTTTAATCCTAACTAAGCAGAAAGGCTTGTTGGTTGACTCAGGTACAGGTGATCCTCCACTTACAGCCCCCAACTGAATCCAAAATTTACATTGCTAAGCAAGAGGGTGGAATTGGGCCCCATTTTACGACCAGAGTTGTTAGGTGAATCACTGCGGTTGCTAAGTGAATCATGCAGTCATTAAAAAAATCTGGCTTCCCCCATTGACTTTGCAGGCCAGCTGGGAAGATTTACAAATAGTGATTGCATGACCCCAGAACGCTGCACCGGTCATAAATACAGGTAGTCGACTTCGCTTAGTGACCGTTCAAAGTTACAACGGCATTGAAAAAAGTGACATGAAATTTTTCACACTTACAACTGTTGCAGCATCCCCGTGGTCACAAGATTTACATTCGTATGGTTGGCAACTGACTCACATTTATGACGGCTGCAGGGTCCCAGAGTCATGCGATTATGGGGGAGCCAGATTCACTTAACAACCATGCTACCAGTTTAACAACTGCAGTGACTTACTTAACAATTCTGTCAAGAAAAGGTGTAAGATGGGACAAGACTCATGCAACAAGTTTTTCACTTAGCAACATAAATTTTGGTTTGTTTTTTATTTGGTTTTCAATTGTGGTTGCAACTCGAGGACTACCTGTACGTGTCAGGTGGCCTGAATTTTGATCACGTGACCTTGGGGATGCTACAGTTTTTGTCTGGAAAAAAAGGTCATCAGTCACGCTTTCAAGTGCTGTCATAACTTGGGACAATCACTGAATGAACGGTTGTAAGTTAAGGACTACCTGCAGGCTTTTAATCCCACCAACTGCAACGTCAACAACCGAATATTCTGCCATAGAATGAAATGCAGAAGTGAAGCTATTTCCTTCAAGAGCAAATTCTCCACACTTTTTCTAGTGAAAGTGGAAGAGGGAACTGAGCGCAACAACTATAATTTTATACACTGGAGACTTTGGCTGATAAAGAGTTGATGAAACTGGGCGGTGTTTTAGTTACTAAAATTTGCCCAGCTATTCAAATCAAGAGAGGCCCTTCTGAAGGTGCACCAGTTCTCACGAGGTTTGACACACTGGCGCATACACTCCCTAGAGAGATGCACCTGGCTCCTTCTTTCAGCATTTAAGATGCTGCTAAATCATCACCTCTTCTCTCAAGATTCTAATCTTAAATTTTATGCATAAATTGTGTAACTCGTTTGCATGTTGTTATGCATATTTTTTGTCTTGTTTAGTTTCTTGGCGATTATCCAATCACCCAGCTGACTTCTGCGGGACTAGAACTCACTGTCTCCTGGTGACTGGCCCAAAGTCACCCAACCAGCTTACATGCCTAAGGCGGGACTAGAACTCCCAGCCTCCTGGTGATTTAGCCCAGTCACCGAACCGACTTTCATACCTTAGGTGAAACTAGAACTCCCAGCCTCCTCGTGATTTGCCCCAAAGTCACCCAACTGGCTTTCATGCCTAAGGTGGGACTAGAACTCAGTCTCCTGGTAATTGGCCCAAAGTCACCCAACCGACTTTCATACCTAAGGTGGAACTAGAACTCCCAGCCTCCTGGTGATTGGCCCAAAGTCACCCAGCTGTCTTTCATGCCTAAGGGGGAACCAGAAACTCGCTGTTTCCTAATTTTTAGCCTGGTGTCTTCACCACTAGAAGAAACCACTGGCTCTTTTATTTTCTCTCTCTATTGCGTTGTGAGTCACAGGAGCTCAAACGGTTCTTTCTACACACATTTCAACAGCTCTGAAATGAAGCTAGCATTAAAATGAGAGATTGCCTCATTCTTCCTCCTTGGTGCCCCGAGCGCTTCTCAAGGGCTAGCTAATTACATTGTGGTCTGACATGCTCTCAGCTAGCTTCCTGTAGGAGTAAAAATCAGGCACGCCAGGTTTGCTGGTTAGCCAATAAACCTTCAGCAATTTTCAGCAGGCCTTCTTAACAGCATGCCAACTGGCAAAGAAAAAACCAGGGCCACCTGCAATGGAAGGAGCTTCGTGATTGCAATTGGGTGTGAGCAAAATGCATGACATTGTATCGTTGTTGTTGTTAAGTGAGGACCGTGGATCGTTAAGCGAGCACTTTCTTGTAACTCTTAACCAGCTTCCAACAACCAAATCAGTGAGGAAGCCAAGGGAAAGTTACAAGTCCCAGGTGATAGGCCAGCAGGCAGGTACCGTATTCTTCGGAGTGTAAGACGCACCTTTTTCTCCCAGAAAAAAGGGTGAAAATCTGGGTGCGTCTTATACTCCGAATGTAGCCCCGCCCAGCCTCACAAACGGAGGTTTCAGAGGCTGAAAAAAAAAAGTAAGGCGCAGAGGTCACAACCAACGAACCTGTTGCTAAAATTCACCCCTGGGAACAGCTGATTGGGAATATTCCGGGAGGCGGATCAATCCCCAATCAGCTTTTTTCTTATTTTCCTCCCCTAAAACTAAGGTCCATCTTATAGTGCGGTGCGTCTTATTGTCCGAAAAATACGGTAAGTGGCTACTGACTTAGAATAACTTTGTCACTTTGAATGTACACTAAAAGGCATATATTAAAATGAAATTTCGTTGCATACAGCTCTCAAAGGGTCTCCATTTCTAATACACACTACAGAAACATGACAAAATAAACAAACACAAAATTATGCATGTACCCGCATATATTATGAGACACGGAGAAACAACAGTCTAGTTTGGATGTATACATGTACATGGCAAGAGAAACAAATCCTGTGATTTTCCCAGAGATGGCCTAGGGAACAAGGCTGTTCCAGGATCTACTAGAAATACTTGGAAACCCCCTCCCAGAGGGGAGCGACAGAAATTGGCCGTGAAGTGGGTGTGTGGGGTCTCTAATGATGTTTCGGGCTCTAAGCGCATAGCGCTTGTAAGCAGCAACCTGAATAACGGAAAGTGAGCTTCCTATAATCTTCTCCACTGTCCTCACCACTCTCTGTAGGGACTTTCTATCTGGGTGGAAGAGAGCTCAGGGGGTGCACAGGGAGCTGAGGAGGGGCAGCTCGAGTACAGTTTGGGCATGGAGAACTAATGCCGGGTGAGAGAGAATTCATGGGTGGCTAGGCAGGTATGGTATGAGCGCAGCGAAGTTTGGGGAGGGTGTGTAAGTGGCTGTTGAGTGCAGATGGGCTGGAGAAGAGTGCACGGAGTGGGCTTCCCCAAGTGACTTGCGACCTTCCCTGCTGGTTTCCTCACTGACATTGCTTGTGGGTCAGCAGGGAAGGTTGCAAATCACACATGGGTCACGTATGCTTCAACCATAAGTGCCAGCCAGTTGCCAAGTGCCCAGATTGCTGTCATGATTGTGGAAGCGCTGAGACGGTCAGAACTTTGAGGACCAGTCATAACAGTCGCTGAAAGAGGACCAGCTAACCAAGGACTATCGGTCTACAGCAGTGGGTTGAAAACAGATGACGGATGAGGCTAAACTGCAGTAACAACAGACCATTTTATTCTAATCTTAGTCTGGCGTATTCATTCTTATATCTATTAACATCCTTACCAAGTTAAATATTGCTTTCCTGGCGTGATCCATAATTCCAGATCTCTTCAGCTACTTAACTGGAACCTAGAAGGCAGAAAACATAGTAACTTAGCAATGCTTCATTGGCATGAAAACTAATTTACAAAGGTACAGCTACCAAGCCTCAAAAATTATTACAATTTGTTTAATAATGCAATTTTATTTGATCGTTGTGAACCCCCCTGTGTTGTACACATTTAATGTACAATTTGTACATTAGATTACATGAAGGCTAAAACACATAGAACATTTGCAGGAATTGGGTATGTCTAATGAAAAGGAGGACTAGGGTTGACATGACAGCAGTCTTCCAATATTTGAGGGGCTGCCACAAAGAAGAGGGGGTCCACCTATTCTCCAAAGCACCTGAAGGCAGGACAAGAAGCAACGGATGGAAACGAACCAAGGAGAGAAGCAACCTAGAACCAGAAATTTCCTGACAGCAAGAACAATTAATCAGTGGAAGGACTTGCCTCTAGAAATTGTGAGTGTTGTAACCCTGGAGGCTTTTAAGAAGGGAGTGGACAACCATTTGTCTCTTGCCTAAGCAGGGGGTTGGATTAAAAGATCTCCAAGGCCCCTTAATTTTGTTAAATGATATTAGAACACGGCATCTATTTCCCATAGAGATTCAGCAACCACACCCTTCTGCTCCTGTAATTACTGTATTATCAATGAATAATGGGGTTTCCAGGCATTAGCTTATGTCCAGGGTAGTAGTAAAGATTTACTGATGTTATGCTAACAATAACTTGGCAACTGCCAGAAAACAGAACACTTCCCCAGCCAGTACTACCCTCTCGACTTTGAGACGTAGAATGTCGGACCCAACCCAGGGAATTAATTCAAACTTTAAGGGTGCGAACATGTTATTGCGTTTCGTGCCAGCCATGCAAACATGGGCAGCCTTGGCATGAGGCTTTAAGTGCTTCATATATAGCCGGGGTGACGTTCAGCAAAATCTACATTCGGAAAATGATTCTATTTGCATTCCTCATTGTAAGCCATAAGCAAACTTGGAAATCCGAGGAGCTGAAGTCCAAAGAGGCAGAAACTGATTTCCCACAAACTCTGCTCAACAGGAAATATAACAAAAATCAACCTAAATGTAGGTTTAGGACTAATTCTGGGGATTAAAAGATCTCACCAAAAGCAGGATTAGCAGTGGAGAACACACATAAACGTAAGTTTCCCATCGCAGGGGTTTTTTTTGCCCATACCAGCATTTCAAGGCATACAGTCAGCTGAGAGCTATCAAGATACTCAGAAGACCACAAATTGCTTTTAAATTGCAATGATATCATCTCACTGTGTGCTAGAGACAAACACTGACAACTACTTCCCTTTGCTTCCCCTTCCTCTAACTCTTATTGGACAAGGATATACTGGCAGTCCTCAACTTACGACCACAATTGAGCCCCGGGATTTCTGTTGTGACTGTTCTTGCCAGAGGTGTTAGTTAAGAATTGCGGTGTTTCACCTCACACTGCAGTTCTTAAGTTAGTGATGGAGTCGTGCAGTGAATCTGGCATACCACTGACTTTGCTACTCAAGAAGGTCGCAAAGGGGGAACGTGTGACCATGGGACTGTCATAAATATGAGCGAGTCCATATTCTGACATGCCCACAGGGATGCTGCAATGGTGAGAAAAATGGTCATAAGTCCCTTTGGTCAGTGCTGCTGTAACCTTGGTCACTAAATGAATGAATGCTGTTAAGCCAAGGACTGCCTGTATTAAAATACTAAAGCCAGTCCACCTTACTGTGGTATGGAAGGTACCGAAGTGTTCTCTTACTTGATTTAACTTGCTTTATTTTTGATAATTGGTTTTTATCACAAGCAGCTTTGAATACAGTCCTCTCTACAAGTGGGTTTGTTTCCCATTCCAATTTTTTGGGGGGAGGATTGGCTTACTATAGGTAGTCCTCAACTTACAACAGTTCATTTAGTGACCATTTAAAGTTACAACAGCACTGAAAAAAGGGACTTATGGCCGTTTCCCACACTTACGACCATTGCAGCATTCCCCCATGATCAAAATTTGGATGCTTGGCAACCGACTCGTATTTATGACGGGTGCAGCGTCCTTCCGACCAGTGATTCACTTAACAGCGGCAAGAAATGTCGTAAAAAGGGGCAAAATTCACTTAACCGAGGTCTCAACTTAGCAGTTGGCTTCAGATGCGGTCGTTAAGTCGAGGACCACCTGTGTTATTGCAATTATTATAACAACCTTCCCCTGATTTTTTTATAGGTAACTCAACATAAGGGTAACAAATGTTTTGGTTAGCAATGTATACTTTGGGCTCAGCTGTGGTCATAACTCGAGGACTCCCTGCATTGTTTCCAGCTGGCCTGCCTACGTTTTAAACAAAGGTTTGACTTCCAGCCAGTTCTGCCTAAGGTACACTAAGTGCTGCCTTTTATAGCAGCTGATGAGGTCGATTGTACCCTGCACCAAATTGTCCAGCTTAAATTCCCAAAGTTCCTAATTTCAGATCCTTATTTTCTCTCCCACCCACCCCCAAACTTATATACTACCCTTCTTGGATTTTGGTACACAGACAAACCCTGAAAAGGAAGCTACAACTAACACCTAGTCCTTGACTTACAACAGTTCGTTTAGTGACTGTTTTAAAGTTACGAAGGCACTGAACAAAGTGACTTTTTCACACTTACGACTGTTGCAGCATCCTCAGAGGTCACGTGATCAAAATTCAGACATTTGGCAACTGATTTACGATGGTCGCAGTTTTGAGACAAGCAAAGTCAAAGGGGAAACCGGATTCACTTAACAACCTGGCTACTAATTTAACCTTTGTGGTGTTTCACTTAACAACTGTGGCAGGGAAGGTCGTAAAATGGGGCAAGACTCACTCAACAAATGTTTCGCTTAGCAACCAAATTTGAGCCTCAATTGCAGTCCTAAGTCAAGGACTATCTGTAAATGCAAACTTTAAGTCACTTCCATTCTTTCTTCACCAAAAACAAAACCCCCAAACCTCAAATAGGTGTATTTAAACGTTTGCATACTTAGAATCAATGTAATGAGAGCCTTTTTACAGCTAAACTCTCAAGTTCCAGGCTACGATAGAAATCTTAATTCTTGGCAAAAGCTCAGGGCTTGCACATGTTCTGGCTAGAACAGATTAACCATTTCACGGAAAACTGGATGTTTTCTGGCTAGTTTGGACTGCTATGCATGAGATATGATGCAAATCAGACCCCGCCTTTTCAGAAGATATGAAGAAATAGGCCACTGCAAATTTGAACAGAGAGGGGCAAAGTAGCACTTCATAGTATAAAAATTGAATAAACACAAATGGAACATATAGTCTCTTTTGTAATAAGCTTTCAGGTTTATCTTTACTTACTAGAATATATTTAAAAGCTTCATACTTTTTATAGGGTCTGGCCTAATTATCTGAGCAAGTACCGCTTTCTGAGGAAGCAGCAAACTGTGTCTTTCTATTTCCCTTCCAGATTAGCTAAAATAAGGAACTCTAATTTGTATTTATACAAATAGGACAAAAGTGGTCATGGATCAGTGTGAGAAATTATCTTTAATAATGGCTAATTTTTGCATACAAGTCACCCTTGCACAAAAGGAACTCATTGCCACTTGAACACAGCAAACTTCTGATATTTAGAAAGACAGTGTCTGATAGCAACGTATACTAAATATTCAGATATTTCACATTTATAAAAGGCATTACAGCAGTTGGCTTAATTTATCCAGTTTAAAATACTGCTGCAACAATTAGAAGTTAATCTTCAATTGGTAAAGCATGTATAAAGTCATTGGGGGAGACACATAGAAACAAGTGAACCCTATGCATTTCAAACATTAAATACTCAAATATTAAGTTTTCAATAACTTTAAGCCCAACCACATACATTGATGTCTTTATCTGCTCAATACAAGCTCCCAAATTATGACCTGGTATTTTGAAAACAGCTGTCTAAAAATCTGAGAGAAATGACAGGTGAACAGGTTCAGCTGACATATATTCAAATTTTCTAAATTGAAACACTAAGCTGCTAATCTTCCTAACAAAATTATTTGTACTTCTTCAAAAAGAAATGCATTTATACATGCAGGGCTTCCTAATATTGTACAACCTGCCCAAATTGTTCTTTTTTTGTAATGTTAAGTTTTTTAAAATGCAAAAAATGAGTATTTGACTGCACTTGTGGCATGCCTATAAAACTATTAAAATAAAAAGCACAACGTTCTGTAGATAAAACTTTACTATTGTATTAGACCCAAGAAAGCATACTTGACAGCATGTTTAAACATATATTGAGAGAGAGAATGAGAATATTTATATAACATTTTTGCTACTTCCTTCATAGGTTCTAAAGCAACTTACTTCCTCAATAGATTTTAAAATAATTTTACCAGTTGGTGATATTTAAAGATAAATTTCCTAAAGGGGAGACTTAAACGAACAGTCTCATGTACAAATCTATTTATGTTTGTTAAATTAGAGTCAGCCCTTACAATGCCCATGTCTGCAGCTCCACAAAATTTAGGTTAACATTAAATTCTGTTTTCCATTCAAGTGTTATCAGGTGTATAAAGGGATGCATATAAGGAAAAATAGCTTCTCCCATAAGTAGAACTATTCTTAACAATGATTAAGAAAAGGAAAATTAAGGTTATGGTGGACAATTCAAGTGCTGACTCAGGAGGTGGTCCTAGGAAAAGGCAAGCAACACAATGGAAAGAATGAGGAAAGGAATAAAACTAAAATTGGTATTTACAGTTTACTATATTTATAAGCATAATTAAGAGATTGGGCAAATCCCCTCAAGCAAGTCCCTTAAGAAGAAAAGGAGAGACCACAGAAGGGGGGAGTCATTCACAGCTTTAAACATTATATTTTCTTCAAGGAAATACACTTGGCATAGCAAGAAACAGTTTCTAAAATATTATAAACCAAGAACAAAGCCCTTCATTCTGATTAGAAGCAAACTAATCTTTAAAAACATTCTAACATTTAAAAGAGAGTGGGCACAGAATACCAAAGATGCAGTTTCCTTAGGTTAACTTTAAAACTTTAGTTTTAAAATTATTTTTTATAATGCAATCTAAACCGATATAAATTATTTAATTTTATAATAAACTTGATAACTGTCAGTTTTTCATAATGTAATTATTAGTAAATTACAAAATGAACTAATTTATGTCAGCTTTTATATAATTCAATTAAATGGGGTTTAAATTTTTATCCCTTTTTTATAAATAACTGAAAACATCTCTAAATATGCCCTTTTCCCCACAAAACAACCCAGCGAAGTAGGTTGGGTTGAGACAGAGGGACTGGCCCAAAGTCATTTAACCAGCTTTCATAACTAAGGCAGGATTAGAACTCAAGTTTCCTGGTTCCTCGCCTGGGGGGCTCTCAAACTGGTTTAAAGTTACTAAATCGTGGCTTCGAAGGTAATTTACTCAGTAAAACCATCAGCCACCGCTACAATTCATTTGCAGTAACCACCAAAGTCTAGTGTCCATTGAGAGCTTCACAGCTTCCTCCTTTAGGCATTAAAAGCGATTCCAACATTTAACAAGCATCCCCTGGCTTAAGTTTAAAAGGGGAGCCATTAACCCGGCTTTCCAAGGATGAGTCTAATTTCTGCAACATCAGAGGGCAAATAGGTCACTTGTAAGCTAGGGAGCCATTATGGCCCGAGAGGAAATTTTAACTTTAAAAAGCACCTTCAAGCCATAGGAGGAAACTGTGGCTCCAAGGAGGAAACTGAATCGTCAATGTCACAGAAACAAGCAAAGCAAGGCAGGTTCCCCACCACATACCTGAATCCAACACAAGCTTTAATCAAACCAACATAGATTTAAAAAAATAAAAATAAAGTTACATTCCTAGGGTGGTGGCCAAGATAGGTGCAAAAAGCATCGTTCTGGACACCTCCATACTGTTGTTGCATCAATGCTTTATATGTCAAGGCTGTCCAATCTTGGCAAGTTTGAAAGACCCGAGGACTTCAACTCCCAGAATTCCCCGGCCAGCTCTACTTGTCAGCTCTGCTGGTTGGGGAATTCTGGGAGTTGAAGTCCTCGGGTCTTTCAAACTTGCCAAGCTTGGACCTTCTTGCCTTATGCTATTTACAAAACCGCCCAGAGACACTTTGCGTAGCATATAAATATAAATTAGGCGCTTATCATATATATTTAGGTGCTTATTCCAGGCCGGGGGGGGGGGGGTCTCGCCAGTGCAAGGACAGAAGCGGCAAACCTGCTACTACTACTACTACTACTCCAAGGTGAGGATGCGGCTGGGGCCACGCGCTCCGAAGCACGTGGCGGCTAGCCAGGCGCTCCACGCGAGTCACCCCACCAACGCCCACGCGGGGCCTGTCCTGGGGCTGCTTGGAGAGAGAGGGAGACACCCCCCCACCACCCCAAACTCTCCCGGCGACCAAAATGGCCTCGCCAAGAGCACATGGTGCAGGCCGCAGCAGCCGAGTCTTTGCAGCGGCTTGTCTTTCCTTCTCTCCTTGCCTTGGGCAAGCAAAGCTTTCCACCCGCCCAGAGGCTGGCCCCGCAAGCCAAAAGGGGAGCATGCAATGCAAGGGCGTGCATGGTTGCATTCATGCATGCATGCATGCAAAAAAGCCACCCACCCATTGAATTCTTCCCCACCCACC
>JANHFK010011400.1:0-10231 GCA_036250565.1 Sibynophis collaris | reverse complement strand
CGGTGTACAAGTCCAGTAAAAACACAAATAACATATAAGACATACAATTAAGACTTCCCTTAAAATATGATATATGATTGCCGCCGCTGGCAGACACTGATCCACCAAGGCTTCCAGACATTTAAAGACAGAAAAACCACCACAGCACAAGAGAAACAAGCACTCTGCAAAGCCAGAGATGCAAATCCTGCAACAATGGCGCCCACACATATCTGCCCAACATGTGGCAAACATTTTGTGCCCATAAAGGGCTTACCAGCCACCTGTGGACACACTGTGGACAGCCCACAACCTGTTAGATGTCAAGGTCTTCTTCGAACACAATAGACAGACATCATCATGTAGAAGAGGAACAGAGTCCTGGCCCCTGAAATTGGGGTGTCCTGGGTCTCAAGCCTTTTGCTGCTGCTTTTCAACAGCTACATGAAGCTGCTAGGGGGAGGCCGTCCATCCTATGATACAGGTAGTCCTTGATTTACAGCATTTCAATCAGTGACCATTTGAAGTTACAAGGGCACTTTGAAAAAGTGACATGACCATTTTTCACATTGCCGCATGCCCATGGTCATATGATCAAACTTCAGACAGTGAGAGGCCTTGCACACTGCCTTGTTCACTTAGTTTTGTTTTACTGCACTGGACAAACTAGAAACTTCAACTGTTCCAGAATGCAGCAATGCACACAATAATGGGGGGGCCCTAAGTTGCCCATGTAACGTATATGTCACGTGAGTTGCACTGGATTTGTTTTTTAAGGTGCAATCGAAGATGCTGGTCATCACCTTTACAGTTATTTCTTTATTATAACAATAGCAATAGCACTTACCACCCCACAGTGCATTATAGTTCTCTCGGTATGTAGTATCAGAATATTGTCCCCAGATTTTTGTTTCTATGTATTTGGTTTTAATACGTCTTTTTTAAGTTAATTACTGATTTGAGAGCCAGCCAGAGTTTGTTATAACATGGATGGCTACATAAATATTTTAAATAAATCAGAGAAAAAAGTTTAATCTGGAAAATGGCTCTGGTGAGGCTGCCCATCTGCAGGTTGCTTGAGGCACTGAAGGTCTATGCATTTCTTTAACTATCAAATTTATAGGCCGCTAATCCTGTGGTGAACATCTCCAATTTAACTCCTTGCAAGGAGAAGGATTTGAGCAAGAATGCCAGCAGGCACGAACATAATTAGTTAGGTCAGGAGGCCTGATTAACTTATAAATTGAAAAGCAGGAATCACATTTTTGGAATCCAAATGACCATCCGAATGCCATCAAGAAGTGCCCTGCTAGAAATGCCCTGTATTTGCAGGGCAAGTAAATGTTATATAGGCTTTGCATTTTGCCAATTTGGGAATTATTGGTTTCTGTATTAAGGTTTTATTGCTGTAAACCATGTAGAGTCATTATGTGTGGGGCTGCCATACACATTTTCATGCTAAGTAAAAATACATACATACATACATACATATGTTTATATCCCCCATTATATGTAGAAATAACTCAGGGCGGCAGACATACGTAACAGGGATGCAAGCTCCTTTACTCCTTTACTGTCCAAATTGTGGCAAAGTTTCAGTCAGAATTCTACCCTAACAAAATTCAAGATTCCTCTACACACATTAAATTTTGCCTCAGATGGAATTTCTTGTTTATGATAAGGGAGGAATTTTATGTAAAACAGTCTGTAATCTGAGTATTTGACCGATTACTCCCCTATGTGTAACCTTACATGATTTATAAGGCTAGACCTGGTACTGAAATCTTTCCCACAATCTGGACATTCATATGGTTTCTCTCCTGTGTGAGTCCTCCAGTGTATCACCAAATTGGAATTCCAACTGAAATTTTTCCCACATTCAAGACACTGATATGGTTTTTCTCCTGTGTGAATCCTCTGGTGTTTCACCAGGTAGGAATTCTGACTGAAACTTTTCCCACAATCTGGACACTGAAATGGTTTTTCTCCTGTGTGAGTTCTCTGGTGCATCACCAGCTTGGAATTCCGAGCAAAACTTTTTCCACAATCTGGACACTCATACAGTTTCTCTCCTGTGTGAGTCCTCCAGTGTATCACTAAAGTGGAATTCCGACTGAAACTTTTCCCACATTCGAGACACTCATATGGTTTTTCTCCTGTGTGAGTCCTCTGATGTATCACCAAGTCGGAATTTTGAATGAAACTTTTCCCACAAAACAGACACTCATATAATTTTTCTCCTGTGTGAGTCCTCTGGTGTATCACCAGGCCAGAATTCCGAGTAAAATTTTTACCACAATCCAGACACTGATACCGCTTGTCTCCGGTATGAGTTTTCTGATGTACCACTAGGTGAGAATTCCGATAGAAACTTTTCCCACAATCTAAACATTTGTATGGTTTCTCTCCCGTGTGAGTCCTCTGGTGTTCCACTAGGTGGGAATTCCATCTGAAACTTTTCCCACAATCCAGGCACTCATACGGTTTTTCTCCCGTGTGAGTTCTCTGATGTTCCACTAGGTGGGAATTCTGACAGAAACATTTCCCACAATATAGACACTCATATGGTTTCTCTCCCGTGTGAGTCCTCTGATGTTTCACCAGATTGGAATTATCCTGGAAACCTTTCCCACAATCCGGACATTCGTATGGTTTTTCTCCTGTGTGAGTCCTCCGATGTCTCACCAGATTGGAATTCTGACTGAAACATTTCCCACAATCTGGACACTCATATGGTTTCTCTCCTGTGTGAGTTCTCTGGTGTATCATCAGCTCAGAATTCCATGTGAAACTTTTCCCACAATCAGGACATTCAAAGTGTTTGTCGCCAGTAGAAGTCATCTTCTGTTTCACCACATTGGTGTGCATTGTAAATCTTTCGTCACATTGGGAGCATGGGTAGAGCTTCTCTCTGGTATGGATACTTCCATCAATCACAAGGAAGCTTTTCGGAGTAAAGCTTTTGCTGCATTCCAAATATTCATATGGCTTTTCATTTGGTGGGTCCTCTTATGCATAGCCAGCTGTGAACTACAATGTATTTTTCCCCCATATTAACGCGTCTGTATTGTTTTTCCAACACTGATATTATTGGACTTTTGTGGAGGCCAAAAATATTTCTGATCTCTTACTTAGAGATTCTTTGATTCAAGCCATTATTTCCTTCTTCAAAGGCTTTAAATAATGCCTGCCCAATTTGGCTATCCAAGGGACCTTTTCCTTTCCACTGACTTCCAGGTATTTCCCACTTTTTCTTTATTTGGAAGGTATCCTCCTTGCCTTCTCCTGTAATGTTTTCTTAAAGTCCATATATTTTTTCCCAGGTCAAAAGTTTGTTCTTATTATTCTCTCCCTCATCTCTCATCTGCTGAGGAATGAACAGTTTTTCACTTTCCAGAGGAAGTGAAAAAAATTGGTTGATGGCTTGTTTTCCTTTTTAATGCTGCGTCTCAGTTTCTGTCTTCCACAGAAATCTCCCTGGCATCCTCTTTGTCTGCAAGATTCATATCAATGAGTTAGTTTCATTATTGTCTAACGAATAGCAGAACATACGAAACAGGAAAAGCAGCCACATATATTAACATGAAAAAACAAACACTAAAATAATAGTTTTAAGCATTAATGATGATTCATTTAGCATAGAGAAGGCTAGCAAGATCCAAGTTCAAATATCAAATCAATTGCAATATTCTCTTTTTGGCTTGGATCGATCACACAAATACGCACGCCTCTGCACAGAAATAAAAACCCACGAATTTATGTATATAGGCAACCTATGTGTATCAGTGTGCAAAATGTCCCAAAAGTGCATTCACTCAAACTTTTTGTTTAAGTTTACAAAGTTGGAGACAATAATAGATAAAATTGTACCCAAATGCTATGCAAGATTTAAAGCATCTGCATTGCCCATGAAACTGACTTAAGAAATATAAAAAATATATAAAGATTTCTTTAAATCTCCCATCAGAAAATCACAGGCAGCAGTTTTAAATCCCGAAGCCCCAGAGGAATAAAATATACAGACAGCAGTTTGCGACATGTTTCGGCCTCGTTGCTTCCTCTGCTTCATACACCGTGGAGGACACCCAAAGGGCCCGACTTGCTCCCGGCTTCTCCTCCGACCTTCCCTCCACTCACCTCCCAGGAGCCGCTTCCACCCTCGAAACGGCACAAGAGGCTCCGCCGACGCCATCATCCTCCCGTGGGTGAGCCGGAAGAAGAAGTTCCTATGCCCTTCGCTTCCTTTCTTCCACATCCTCTCTAGGAGTACGGCCCCAGAGCGAATCAATAAACTAACTCTCTAGGAATACAATACTCTATCGTATCCACCCATTCCAGCCCAGCCGTTGCTCCTTCCTTAGAATACCTCTGGCCGCCGCTGTACCGTACCTTATTCCTGGACGGGAGTCGTGCGCCCTCTAGCGACGAAAGGCCGAAGACCACGCTCGTTCTATCTACCCTAAGGCGTTTGAAGATGTTCTCATCGATTCTGTGCTTCCTTACATGCCATCAAATCCTATTCGACTCCCATGGAGCTCATCGGTAGCTTTTCTCCCTGAGGATCCATCCCCAAATCTTTTCTTTCAGGTCCCCCAAGAGGGCATCCATTGTCCCTGGAGCTGAGCCCGAAGCTTCCTTTGCAAGAAACGGCCACTAAACCAAAGGAAAGTTTCCTTTGGGTGGGCTGGAAAGGATGTGCAAATAGGAAGGGAGAAAGTGCACCTCCCTTGGTTCCAGACAGTTTTTCCTCTGGAGGAAGCAGGATGACTCCTCAAAACTTGCCTCTGTAACTTAGTGAAGCTGCAAGAAG
Source organism: Sibynophis collaris (assembly GCA_036250565.1). Classification (NCBI taxonomy): domain Eukaryota; kingdom Metazoa; phylum Chordata; class Lepidosauria; order Squamata; family Sibynophiidae; genus Sibynophis; species Sibynophis collaris. The sequence goes on along the minus strand of JANHFK010011400.1, from coordinate 5,442 downwards.
GGAGCTTGACCCCTCATCTCTGTGATTTTATTTTCATTTAATTCCATCTTTAGCTAACACACTCAGTATTTCTTATTGGTGCTCCACCCCTGCTTAGCAATGGAAATTCTGGCACCAATTCCTGTCACAAACCGAGAACTACCCATATTTCTTTTCCAAGCACAGGAGAGGGCTGGAAGAGTAATCCCCCCTCCCTTCTGGACAGTTGGCATCCTGGCCGACTTGATACCTTCAACAGCAGTTTGTAATGCGTAAGCAAATCATGAGAGGTTTTCCTGGCAGAGGAGTTCAAGGCATTGCTGCAGATTAAGGTCTTTTAAAAGTGCAGCTGAAGAGGGCAATGAAAGGTTGGCAGCCTGGGACTTCAACTCACCCTCTGCTTGCAGCTCTGACTTTGCCACTTGGAGAAAGGGCTGTGCAGGAGGAGAAAGGCACCTGGGCCCTTCTTACTCTGGGATCAGGCCCCGGACATATCACCAAAACAGCACTGGTTGCAATTCTCATGGACTTTTGGAGGGCTTTGGATAGACGGGACACAACCATTATGTCCCTCTTAGACCCCCCATCAGGTTTCAGTGCCATCAACCAGCTTTTCAGGACTGGAAATAGGAGGCACTTTATTACTGTGGTTCTACTTCTGCCTCCATGGCTGGTTCCAGTGGGTATTGGTAAAAGAGGGCCCGAGTCTTAGCCTCTGCAATTTGGGATGTCTCATGAGTCAAGCTTTTTTTGCTCCTCCTTTTTAACATATCCAATTATATACAGGCAGTCCTGGACTTGTAACATTTCATTTAGCGTCCATTCGACATTACAACAGCACTGCAAAAAGTGACTTATGACCATGGTTGTCACACTTACAAGCAATGCAGCATCCTCATGGTCACATGAGGAAAATTAAGACCTTTGGCAATTTCTCTTCCCTCATTAGTCACATGAAGTGCTCACTTAACGACCCACTTGGTCCTGGAGTTATAACAAGAAGTGGAACTGCTGGAATTGCCCTCATTAAATGATGTGCTCATGTGATGTCACTTTTTATAAACTCATTAAGGGTTATGGTAGATGATCTTCTACCTTCATGGCTGGTTCCACTTGGTTGGGTAGGAGAGGAGCGACTGAGTCCCAGGCCCCTGCAGTATGGGGTGGCCTGGGACCTAAGCTTTTTGCTCCTCCTCTTTAACATCTATGTGAAACCGCCCGAGGAGGTCATTTATCTTATGATACCCCATGAAAAATCTCCATCCAGAGATGATGCTCTGGCAATAATATCCAAGTGCCTGGAGGCTACCAGCCTCCCCCCCCCCCACTTCCTGTCCAGATTACTTTTCATCTTTGAATCAGGACAGACTGGTACTGCCCTGGACTGAGACGGTTTACAATTCGGAGGTATTCCTGAATTTACGGCTCCTGCTTGAGGAGGCCATAGCTTGTGGAAGGGGCTATGCAGATTCATCTAGTGTGCCAATTGTGCCCTTTTCTGGACCAGGAGGCCTTGCATATGGGTCACCTCCTATTTGGATCAGTGCAGTGGACCACCCAGAAAATTCAAACAGTCCAGAAAGCAACAGAACACACAGTAATGAGAGTCCCTAGATTGCCTTTGTTTTCTTTATAGGTACAATTCAAGTTACTTGTCATCCCCTTTAAAGCTATTTCTTTATTATAACAATAGCATTTAGACACATATATCACCACAGAATGCTTTATAGCAGTCTTTACAGAGTCAACATATAGCTCCCAACAATCTGGGTCCCCATTTTACAGATCTCAGAAGGATGGAAGGCTGTCAACCTCAAGCCCTGTCAGGATCAAATTGCAGGTTGTGGGCAGAGTCAGCTGGCAATACTGCATTCTAAGCATTGTGCCACTAGGGAACCTGTCATTATTCTCCCACCTTTATTATTTTTGAATCTACTTGTTCCACTGGTTGAGATGCAGAGGGGCATGGTCTTTGTCCATTGCTTTAAATGTTGATGATAGGAGCTAGGAACCTTTTTTACTGCAGCTCCAGCCCTACTGAAATATTACAATCCAGACATTTTATGATCTCGCTCCTGTATGAGTCCTCTGGTGTATCACCAGCTTGGAATTCTGAATGAATTTTTTACCACACTCCAGACACTCATATGGGGTTTTTTTGGTGTGAAGTCTCTGGTGTATCATCAGGTTGGAACTCTGAGTGAAACGTTTCCCACAGTCCGGACACTCATATGGTTTGATGCCTGTATGAGTTCTCTGGTGTAGCACCAGGTAAGAATTACGACAGAAACCTTTCCCACAATCAGGACACTTATATGGCTTCTCTCCTGTATGAGTTTTCTGGTGTATCAGAAGGTTGGAATTCTGCTTGAAACTCTTCCCACAATCCAGACACTTATATGGTTTCTCTCCTGTGTGAGTTCTTTGATGTTCCACCAAATGGGAATTTCTACTGAAATGTTTTCCACAGTCCAGACACTCATATGGTTTCTCTCCTGTGTGAATGCTCTGGTGTACCACCAGATTGAAATTCTTACTGAAACTTTTCCCACAATCTGGGCACTCATATGGTTTCTCTCCTGAGTGAGTCCTCTGGTGTATAACCAAGTCGTAATTCTGAGTGAAACTTTTCCCACACTCCAGACACTTAAATGGTTTTTCTCCTGTGTGAGTCCTCTGGTGTTTCACCAGAGCGGAATTCCAATTGAAACTTTTACCACAATCCAGACATTCATATGGTTTGTTACCTGTGTGAGTTCTCTGGTGTACCAGCAGCTTAGAATTCCAAAAGAAACCTTTCCCACAGTCAGAACACTTATATGGTTTCTCTCCTGTGTGAGTTCTCTGGTGTTCCACCAGATGGGAATTTCGACTGAAATGTTTCCCACAATCCAGGCACTCATACGGTTTCTCCCCTGTGTGAATCCTCTGGTGTATCATCAGGTTGGAATTCTGAGTGAAACTTTTACCACAATCCTGACACTCATATGGTTTCTCCCCCGTGTGAGTCCTCTGGTGTATCACTAGGCTGGCATTCTGAGTGAAACTTTTCCCACAATACAGACATTCATATGGTTTATTTCCCATGTGAGTCCTCTGGTGTCTCAACAGTTTGGAATTCTGAATGAATTTTTTCCCACACTCCAGACACTCATATGGTTTCTCTCCTGTGTGAGTTCTCTGGTGTATCACCAGTTTGGATGTCTGACTAAAACCTTTTGCACAGTGTGGACACTCATACAATCTCTCTCCCGTGCGAGTCCTTTGATGCTTCATTAGATCAGACTTCCAAGTATAAGTCCCACAATCAGAACACTCATACGGTTTCTCTCCAGTTTGAATCCTCTGGTATATCACCAGGTGGGAATTCTAAGTGAAACTTAATCAGACTCTCATACAGTTTCTCCCCAGTGTGAGTTTTCCTGTGTCTCACCAGATTGGTGTGGAGTGCTAAAGTTTTTGTCACATTGGGAGCACTGAAAGGCCTTCTCTCTGGTGTGAATGTTTCCATGAGGGAGCTGTTCTGAGTAAACCTTTGCCGCACTATGAGCATTTGCGTGGATTTTCATTGGTGTGGACCCTCTCTTGCATAGAGAGATCAGCTGGGATCTGCAATCTGTTGTTTTTTCTACAATAGGCCCTCTGTGCGTTTTTCTAACACTGATATTCTTGCATACTTGAGGAGGCCAAATGTATTTCTGAGCTCTTATCTGTAGGTACAGATACAGCCGCTCTTTCCTTTCTCAAAGGCTTTTATTAATGCCTTGCCATTTTGGCTATCCAAGAGAACTTTTCCTTCTCTCTGACTTCCAGTTAATTCCACTTTTTCTGAATTTGGAAATTATCCCCTTTGACTTTTGATGTGATCTTTCCTTGAGTTCCACATACACTATTGTTTCCAGCTCAAAACTTTATTCTTGTTATTCTTTCCCTTTTTTCCCATCTTCTGAGGAAAGAGAAGAGTTTTTATATTTCTGGACAAAGTAGAAAAGATTTTGATTCATTTTTTCTTTTAACACTGCTTCTCATTTTCTGTTATTCACAGTCCTCTTCTTAGCATCTTCTTTGTCTGTAAGATTCATATTAATGAGTTAGTATCATTATTGTTAAAAAGAAATGACATGAGGAAACACAAAAAAAAACCCATATATATTACTGTGGAAAAGTATCAAAATGGTACTTTGAACTTTAATAATTATGGTTCGTTTGGCACATAAAAACATCTAAATTCAAATCTCCACTCAATCATCTTCCTTTTGCATTGCGTAAATTATGAATTAATACCATTGAAAAGGGTTATTATGAAATATTCCTGAAAATACTGAAGATCCTACAGACATGCACACATACATACACATCGATGAATTTGTGTATGTAAAAAACTCTATGAATATTTCAGTCTGCAAAATGTTTCGTAGGTGCATTCGCTCAAATTCCTTGATCTGATTTTAGAAAGGTGGGGACACTTAACAGATGAAATGATGCCCAAATCCTATGCAAGATTTAAAACATCTTTGAAACTCCCCCTTTGACAGGTGAATAAAACGGGTCAACAAAATCAGAAGGAAACGAGTGTTATGTGAAGACTGAGGGAGATGTAAAGGTTAAGGAATATGAAACGGAAATTCAATATAAAGACTTTTTAAATTCCCCAAATCCCCCATTGGTAAAAGCTCAGGCAGCAGTTTTAAGTGGTGCAGCCGCAGAGGAATAAAATTCGGGAGGGAAAGAATATTCAGCAGAAGCCGCTACGTTTCAAGCCTCGTTGCTGCCTCTGCTCCCAGGCCGTTGGAGGAACCCAAAAGGCCCGACTTGCTCCCGGCTTCTCCTCCGACCTTCCCTCCACTCACCTCCCGGGAGCCGCTCCGACCCTTCAAAGAGCACGAGAGGCTCCTACGACGCCATGATTCTCCCGTGGGTGACCCGGAAGAGGACGTTCCTCTGCCCTTTTGCCTCCTCTTCTCCACATCTTCTCTTCTTCTTGTCCCGTATGCGTAACTGGACGTTGGCGAACCTCTCTAGGAAACCAATACTCCATCGTTTTAACTCGTTCAAGTTCAGCCTCTCTCCCTTCCCTTGAATAACTATGCTGTAGTTTGTACAGTAGCTGCTTTCTAAGGCGCGAGGGTTGCTTTCTCTGTAGTGCGCCATCTAGCGCCTGAAGGCGGAAGAACAGGCTCTTTCTACCATAAAGGGTTTGATGTTCTCATTGATTCCGGCCTTCCTTCTGTGCCAGCAATTCAAATTCGACTCCCACCGAGCTCCTGGATAGCTTTTGTCCATGGCCATCTATGATCTATCCCATGCTTTTTCTTTCAGGCCTCCCGAGAGGGCACTTGTGGCCCCTGGAGCTGACCTGTAAGCATCGTTTGGAAGAAGCGGGAACTAAATAAATAAATAAATAAATAAATAAATAAATAAATAATTTTATTTTTATCCCGCCCTTCTCCCTGTTGGGACTCA
>JANHFK010011379.1:0-10234 GCA_036250565.1 Sibynophis collaris | reverse complement strand
AATATATATAATTATAGGCATGAATTGAGTACATAATATGAATACAGTTGATGAGAACATTAGGACAGGGACAGTAGACACGCTGGTGCTCTTATGCACGCAAACCAGCTGCATCTTTTTCTCCGTTTGTTGAATAATTCTGCAAAAAAAGCGATATGTTTTTCTCAGCAAGTGCTACATTTATACCTGTGCAAACTCTAAATCATATTTTCAAAGCCAAATCAATGTTACATAACATAAATGTAAATGTGGCTTATTTGCTCACGGATTAATGATTTTGTCTTCTCAGTTAACATTGCCTTAAGCAAAGGAGAAGAAATAATGAAAACCAAATTAAAATGGAAGAAATTAAATCTGCCTTTTGTATATGTTGCAGAATGTAGTTTATGAATTAGATAATCCTTTGATTTCTATTTGTGTTCACTATATGTTGAAGTAACATAATTATACTAATCAGCATAATTTCAAGCATAAACCTAATATCTAAAAAACACACTGTGCTTGTTGCACAATGGAATATATCAAGATTTTTTTCAAAGGAATATAGATAAACATTTAATAAACAGCTATAAGTGACTACAGTAATTTATTTCTAGTAATCTATATGTTCAGATCATACTGGGTTTTGCTGAAACTCTAAAGATCTTTCACTAAATCTGCTGAGAACTATCCCTGATTTTTCATATGTTACTTGAATTTTCCTGTTTGCACTTCTGGATGTCGGAGGTGAGGCGAAGAAAGAGACGGTCAGTTATTAGCATAAATTACATAGTTAAAGTGTACAAGACAGCTTTATTCGAAGTGTGTTTTTTAAAGACTAACTTTGGGTAAAGCATTAATGGAATGGCCATGTTGACCAAGCGTTCATTGGAAAAAGACATGGACTTGGACCTAGAAGGCCTTTATCCTGATTAAGATTTGTTTTAAACCAAGGAAACTTGGCAAAAACATTGTGTCCATTTTGCTTTCTGGTCTGTAGAATGTGGTAATAACAGTTTGCTCTATATGGGAGGGTACGTTGACTTTCAGGTGATGCTTGACCCACAACGGAACTTAGCTGAATCTAAGAAGATACATTTAATGCAATATTGACAACTTTGTCATTTATTCAAAAAGAAAGCAAGATATCAACTTCTTTCGCTAAGGATGCTCAAACAATTTATTATAACGTGGTATTATGCATAGTGATTCAGATGTAACCAGGCTGCATCTAATCGACAGGTAAAACCTAATTTGTAAATCTTTAGAATAGTATGTGGGGAGAATACAGGCTTGCTAATTTGATTTTTTTTTCTCATTCAGCTCAGAAGTTTATTTGGATGGAGAAGTTGCTTGCTCCATTGTTACAAAGATAAAATGTAATCCCTGGTATTAGGAGTGAATGCCTTTAAGAGGAAGAATGGAATATAAACATTATAAGTAAAATACTTGAATATCATGCATTCAGGGATTCTGGAGCAAAATACTAAGAAAAGTTCATCTCATATACAGTAAATGTATATTTTTATTGATTTTCATAAAAATACAGGTTTAAAAATAAACGAGGAATTTTAAAAAAAATGTTCAAGAAAGAGAAACATGTAGAAAAAGTGCAGAAAAGAAACAAGAAAACAAATAAAGATAGAAAAAGAATGACTTCAGACTTTTTTTTGGTACAGATATGAATAAAGGAAATACGTCTGAGGAAATACATTTATCTACATAATAATCAACTTTTCATTCCTTTCAGTTACTTACAAAAAATCCAAAAGTGGTTTCCAAATAGAAATAAAATTAGACAATTTTTTTTCTTTCATCAAGGCTATCAATTTTGCCATCTCCACCAATTCCATCAGCTTCACCTTCCATTCTTCCATTGTAAAAAAAGGGTAAAGGTAAAGGCAAAGGCCTTTCCTGTCCATCATGTCCGACTCTAGAGGTCAGTGCTCATTTCCATTTCTTAGCAGAGAGAACCGTCATTGTCCGAAGATTCGTACTATGTGGCGATCATGAGTGTATGCTGAGGTGCCCAGAACTCTGTTACCTTCCCACCGAAGTGGTACCTTGCTGCTGTTGACATGTATGAAAACAAAGTTCCATAAGATGTTTCCATTTGTTTATCCATTAGACCTCAAATGAAAGTCTCTAGTTTTCATTGGACATTCATTTTAAAATCTTCTGTATCAGAATTCATACTTGGTCTGAATATTTTCGACTTTGCAAGTCCACCAAAAATGGGGGGGAAATGTACTTTTGGGTTTGATTACATTTCTATCACATATTTGAAATTGCTTTATACATTTTTGACCATTCGTCATGTATCGGCAGTACATTATTTTATAAAAGTTTCTTTAAGATTCAATGTAAATTTCAACCCTTTTCCACACACATTCTCTCTCATTGGTCTAAGTCTACACTGTATCCAAAAATTATTTGCCTAATTTATCATACAATCTGTAATTTTTTCATTTTCCATTTCCATTTTCAATAGAAGTTGATACATCTTAGAAATAATATGATTATCATTTGAACAGAGTTTTACATGAAATTCAGTCTTAGCATTTTCAAATTCATAATTCTTTTTATCCAACTTAAATCTTTCCATTAGCTGGACATTAGGAAATAAGGAGCATGTAACATTTTCCAACTCCAAGTTTTCTCTTGTTTATAACTTAACTTCTAAATTTGGGGCAAATCAGCATAGGCTAATCATTTTTGTTTAACTATAATTTCCCTTCTAAAAAGACTTCTTTGGGTGCCAAACATAAAAGGACTTCAGGAAACATTTTTGCCTTATATCTCTTCCAAATTCTCAGTATGCATGCCTAATAAAATGGTTTTTAAAATCTGCATAAACCTTAACTTTAGCATACCATAAATAACTGTGCCAATCAAATTTTGAATCATGTCCTTCTAATTCCAATAACCATATAGTTTTTATCTCAATTTTTTATTTTATTCAAAATATTAAAATACAAACTCCCCCCAAAAGAGAAAAAAATACAAAAACAAACAAAGCTAAACAAAACTACACCAAAAAAGTACACAGACAATACAAACATGCAGGCACACAATTTATAAACTTTTACAACACTAGATTATCCAAATCACTTAGTCCGACATCTATGGTAATATATGAAAACATAGTTAGCAGGTAAAATCAAGAGCGGAATTAAATTTATAAACCCAATCTGTTAACAATTTGTTTATTATATTTCACTTACAGAAAGTCCACAACAGCTTCTGATCTACAATAAGTCATAGGAATCATTGTCTTTGGTCCGTCCATGAGCAAATATCCTCAGTTGATTCTTAACAATAAGGCTTTTCCTTATTAAATGGGATCTTTTCTAACAATTGGATTTCATTCCTCAAAGCCATATGTCTCCCTTGTGTATATCTCCACAGCATTTGTTGCACAAAGAAATTGCCTATAACCTATAAGATAACATCTCTTAACATTTGTTTTCTGATGGGGTATAATACAGGCATCCCCGTGCCATGGCCCACTATCAAACCATGGCCTATTTGGAATTGGATCACGTGAGCAACAGGCTGGTGGGAACTTGCGCATGTGTGCATTGGCCTGCCACTCATGTAAATTGAGCTGTGCACATATGCGCCAGCCCACCACTTGCGTAAGGGCTGTGTGAATGTGCTCGCGTACTGACCTGCCACTCGTGCAACCCAGTTTTCCTTTTCCCCGCTCCCCAGCTGGGCTACCAAGCTGCAAATGTTGGGGACCACTGGTGTAATAGATACGTTCCCCAATCTTCTTAGAAAAGTCAAGTCTGGTCATTTCTGTCAATTCTGAATCTTTACAAACCATACCTTTTTCAGAGTCCTCTAACCAACTTGTATTTTCCCAGTCAGCCTCATCTTTCACAGCTGCTAGCAGTGAGTTGCATTTCAATCCACCTGGTTGTAAATTTTGTTGCAGTGCTGTTACTTGCATCTGTTTACTATCCTCTAAGATCATTGTTACTTTACCAAGCTTTTTATCCACATTTTCAAGTTGAACCTGTAAGCTGGAAAATATTATTTCTGACCAGCTTTCCCAATAAGTTTTGTCTTGGTATATTGCTTGCATTTTGACTATACTTTGATATAATCCAAAATACTTCACTAGTAAAACTTTTAGAACCGGAACTTTTGCAGCCTGTCATAAACAGCTTCTCTCAAACAAAGTAAAAGCACTGTAACAAATTGAGCTAAAAAAAACCGTGAGAAGAGCTTTCAACAGAAGAAAGATATTTTTTATCAGAAATTAAGAAAAATTAAGGGAGTTTTCTTAATAAATTCATAAAATACAAACTCCTTTTAAAAAAAATAATTTTATTGATTTTATTCATAAACAACAAACAACACACATATAACAAAAACAGAACGTACAACATAAAGAAAAAACCATAATTTGTACAAGTTGTGTAGTGACTGTGAGCTACATGAAACTCCCTGTAGTGAAAATATGATAGTAATATAAATCAAAACAGATCTCCTTTACTACGCAGAGTTACCATGGCTTCGATGGAAAAGACAGAATTGGTTTACGGCAGCTAATAAAATAATAAAAAGAGACACGTTAAGATCCAGAAGGAGGTTAAATTAAGTCAGCATTCAACCAGTGGATTAATGGTTGAAAGTAAAAACCAAAAGAAAAAAAATCAAAAAGAGTTCATACCAGGAGTTCTTAAAAAGCAGACAGTGGGAAGGAAAAGAAGATGACTCAATTCCCCCACCTAGAATTGTTATCTTTTAGGTCCTCTTCTCGGGTACCTCAATAACTATATATTTTTTCCATCCAAATTAAAGAAGCTGCAAATTTTAAATCTGGTAATCATAACCACCCTGTTTGTTTAGCATCCTACAGCAGCTTGTGTTTAATTATTGTTTCTTGCTTTGCCAAACAAATTTAGAAATACCTTCTTGCCACTACCAGTTGTCAATATAAGTATTTCTGAAATAGAAATAACATTCATTTTAACCACAGAAATTCTTCCCAATGAAGACAATTGCCATTTTACCCATCTTAACATATCTTTTTATACTTCATTGCATATATTGATGTTATTTTGAAACAACTTGCAGTTCATATTAGTGAAAGTAACACCCACATACTTAACTTTTTCTTAGGTTTTCTTCATCATGTCATCTTGATCTTGTATACTCCTATCGTTAACCAACATCTTTATTTACTGTTTATTAATCTTAAAACCATTTAACACACCAAAATCTTTTGTTTTTTTTTCATGAAAAATTCAATACCTTTCAAGGAATCCTATAAGATTGTCAGCAAAAGCTCTCAACCTAAAGATCTCGTTTTTAATGTTTAGGTCTGTTATCTTTTCAGGGAAAATTTAATCTCTTTAGAAGTTCTAGGAAAGAATGAGTCAGACCATTTATCTATTAAGCCTTTTGAATGCCAAGATGTGTAAGCATGCATGAAATTATATGATAAATATCTATTTTTCTGAAGCTGAAATAAACTAGTTTTTTCAGTTTAATATTAGCATAACAATGACAGTAATTGATCACTCAGCTGTAAGTATCCAACTATGCCTATATTCCCTAATTATGTGTATATTTGAAGAAAGTATGGATATAATTTACTTGAGCAGTAGTAATGAACATTAAAGTAGGAAAAAATGTTACATCAAGTAATGGAAGTAAGACTTTACATGTGATAATCTGCTTTTGGACAACGTAAATTAAAGGATTCAATCATGTTTAAAATACTTTTGCCATTAAACTTATTTCTTTGCATTTGTTGACATCTTAATTGATCAAAAGACTGTATGTAAGTATTTAAAATAAATCGGTAATTAGGAATAATTCTTGAGTTACATCAGATAATTATTTTATTAGATTTATAACAATGAACCCAAATTCAGAATAATTTTATGTATCTCTGATGATCATATCAGATTCAGTAAATGATCTCTTAATTTTAAATATAATCTTTTAAGAGATTGGTGATCTCAGTGAGTTGAATTATCAGTCTTAGGGTATGTATAAGGGCACTGTCAATTCAATATCACACAAACCCAATAATTACAAGGAATAAATTATTGGCAATATGAATATGTATGTCAGGTTACCAGGTAGACAGGAAACATGACCAGATTAGCTAATTCTACATTATTATAAGGTTATATTAAGTGAATCTCACAAAGTCTCTAAGTAATTATCTCTCACCCCCTCCTTTACAGCCTAAGAAACTAGGGAAGACCATTACAATAGCAATAGCTTTACAGCCCTCTCTAAGTGGTTTACAGAGTCAGCATATTGCCCCCAACAATCTGGTTCCTCATTTTACAAGCCTAGAGAGATGGAAGGCTGTGTGAAAGTTGAGCTGGTCAGGATTGAACTACTGACAGCACAGTTAACCTGCAATACTGCCTTCTAACCACTGCGCCACCACAGCTCTTGCCCCATCCACATCCTTGTTGCAGGCTAAACTGCATTTTATCTGATGATTCCTTTGGATGAGTCTTGTTGTCCCTTCTCCCCAGGTCATTCCCACATGCTATTACAAAGTACCACATACAAAAATACTAGATTTCCCTTCCATAGGTAAAGGTAAAGATTTCTCCTGTCCAGGCATGTCCAACTCTAGGGGGCACTGCCCTTTACTAACTGAGGAAGCCAACATTATCCAAAGACTCTTCCATGGTTGTGTGGCTTGCATGACTGGACACTGAGGCACACAGAACACTGTTACCTTCCCATCAAAGTGGTAACTATTTATCTACTTGCATTTGCATACTTTCGAACTGCTAGGTTGGCAAAAGCTGAGGCAAGAATGGGAGCTCATCCTATCATACGGTACTTGGGTCCACAACTGCCAGCCTTCCAGTCAACAAGCCCGGTGTCTTAACTGCTAGGCTACCATCCCATAATTAGCTGTATCTGAAGGGAAAGAGGAGAAATCTTCTATTCCCTGCAAAAAAGAGAAGACAAGTAGTTGGATAGTTGTATAAATAATGGTAATAATGTAAATGGAAATAGGTATACTTACCACTGGTGTTAGAACTAAGAAGCTTCTTGTATAAGAAGCGAAAGGGTTTCAAAGAAAAAAAAAACCTAAGAAAGTCCATTTGCCTTTTGGAAAAGAGGTTTTGGGACACTGGTGGATACCTCTGAAGATTAGCTTTTTAATGCATGTCTTTATAGAACATTAAAGATGTATTTCTACTGGTATGTAGGGTTTTCAATTTTTGTCCCTCTAGTTATTTATTTAAACAATTTATTTGTCTACCCAGTTCAAAGCAAAGATTCCGGACAGTCAACAAGAATTAAACAATAAGAATGAAATCAATTCTCCATATAACATACACGCATGGCTTTCTTTCTCCAATTTAGTAACAGAAAAAGAATAACAATAAACCCAGTGAACTAGCAAAGCTTGTTTAACCGCCTCGCCCAAATATTTAGGGAAACAGCCAAGGTCTTTATTGCCTTGCAAAAGACAAACAGGGTTATGCTGGCTTAAGATATTGAGATATATGAAATGCCAATGGAACGACTTCATTATATGCCCTGAAACCTCCATGTTAATTAACAATGAAAGTTGTTAATAAGAAAAACTAATGAAAGTGTTGACCATATGCTATTTCATTATGTTATTAATGAAAATAATGGACTTTTAAAGTATTACATTAGTACTAGAATATATCTCATTACATTGCTGATTTAAAATAGATTTTCTGTGTTCTGTGCATTTCGATTGAGAGTTAGTAATTAGATTGGAAAGAACAGATGAGAAATAAGGTTGAGGATTATTGTTCTACTGTTGAATAGTTTTGCTTTTTTGTTTGAAATCTGAAACAAAGTCATGTTTTATTTTTCTCTCTCCCTTCCCCACTCCTTCTTATTGTTGGTCAAATAAAAATTACTTTCACAAAAATTGAGTACATGTCTCCACAGCAATAGGTCTTCTTAAATTTCTTTTTTCTGTGTATGAAATAATTTCATCTTTAAAGAGTGTGATAAGTTTTCAGAGGTGAGGGGACCAATCAACAAACTATATTCAGTCCCCTTGAATTTTTACTATCAGCCTGTATTGTGGTCTATTAGGTTATTATTGCTGATAGATGAATTGTTCCTGTGAACTTGTATTGTTACTCTGTTAGTTAGCAGGCCAGTATACATCATCATTCATGCAGATTTAGTGGTGTTCTTCCAAAAGTTTTGATAAAGCAAGTAGTAAGAAAAACAAAAGAACAAAAAATAATCTACCCCTGTCTCTAGTTTTACTTGTTGGATGAGTAGAGAAGACACAGCAATTATAACAATGGTGAAATTGAGTTTTTAAAAAGTGGGTTTTGCCTTCCTCTGAACAGGAAGTAAAGGCATTAAATGAAAAGAATAATAATAAAGAATTGGTTGTGGAGAGTGGACATAGTGAGAAAGAACTCAAGATGGTAGCTGTTTTATTGGAAAAATTAACGTTGCTCTGAAACAATCAGAAATGCAAACATGGGAAGAGACATTCTTATTGGAATGATTTCCTTAACTCCAGCACTACAACAATCAGTAACCTGTAGTAAGCAGGTGTGCCTCCATAATTGACTGCACAAGTTGCTACTGGAGAGAAGTTCCATCTACATCATAGAAGCTGAACTTGATCTGATAGATGCTGATTTTCTTATTATAGGTTATTGTTGGAGCCCTCAACTACACCTGTGGCACCTGTTGTTGGCATGAATGAGCTACAAAACTCTGTGGTGGTTTTAAAGCTGCTTTTGATTCACTGTTACATGCTAAGCAATATCTTTTGCCTCGATTCAAGGATATTTTTGTAATTCCTTCCACTGTGGATGGAAACTCCCAAGATATACCATACGAAAATTCATACAAAGCATTTACAATAGGGGTATCATGCGCAGGCCACACCCATCCCAGCCCTGCAAATGGGAAAAATGTTGCGAAATGTCACATGATGGCAACTTGACACGGCGAGTTTGACACCCGTGGTTTACAACCAATTTGTTTCTGGAGTAGCTTCTGCATTGATGCTTTGGCCAAGAACTATAGACCAAATGCTGTAACTATGGACCACTCCATTGAAAAGCAGTCTGATATGGCAACTAAACTGCAGTGAACTAATATAAATTGTCTATGCACCCAAGTACTGAGCTGTTAAAAGATGCCTAAATTGATTTTATTGCTAGTTATTGATGAGGAAGACAATTCTATCTGAAGTTAAGAAAAATCCTTAAAATAATAATCAAAATTTAAAGTAAGGGTAGTCTTCAATTTACAACCATATAGAATGACTGTCAACTCTGAAGTGAACCTGGCTGGGGCCATTTTAGAGGCTTCAGTGTTGCCACAATGTGAAGAAGGGATAGGAAGGGGGAACATAGTTAGATGGGGTTAAACAAACAAACAAAACCTCCTGAAGTAAACACTATAACTGGTAGTTACTTCAATCACTGGTACCATTGGACATACCACATTCAATTCTGATCAGAGTTCCAGTTATGTTGGTACCAAGCCATCTAAATAGTAGTGGGTTCCTACCGGTTGTGTCTGGTTTTTAGAACTGGTACTAACAGCTGCGGGAGGCTTTGCCCACCCACCCGGATGTCATCACAGATGCTCTGCGCATGCACAGGAACTTCTGCGCGAGCGCAGACATGCCGCACATGAGCGAAGCAAGGATGCACACTCTCCCACTGCGAGCCGGTAGTGAAGGTAAGTAGAACCTACCTCAAAATTAGCATTTTTAATTGCAACCCAGAAACCTCCTGGTAACCAGTGCAGACCTTGTAGAAAATCTGTAATATGACCTTACTAACTAGCATCATTTTATTTTGGGTGGACTTCAAAGGCATCTTCGCATAGAATACATTGCAGAAATTGGTGATGATATGGAATGACATGAGAATGATCCATTTCCTCTTTCTCCAGGAAAAGCTGTAACTGTAACCAGCTGACAATAGTTAAAGATTGTTCTGGTAATGACCTTCACCTACCATGCAACAATAGCTGCAAATCACAGACCTGTCCCACAGAGGTAGTCCTACTCCATTGTAGAGCAATCTTATATGGCAACTAAACTGCAATGAACTGTCTTGCTAGGGTTCAATTTCAATTTATTTTTACTTATCCAGACATTATTAGTTTCCAAACTGAAGGGCAAGACTTTGACAGCATCTTCAGTTGACATAGAGATTTATTTATTTATTTATTTATTCAGTTTTATAGACCGCCCCTCTCCCTTGCGGGACTCGGGGCGGTTTACAGTGGA
>JANHFK010011349.1:0-10239 GCA_036250565.1 Sibynophis collaris | reverse complement strand
AAAAAATGTTTTAAAAAGAAAAAAAAGTTCGAGGATAGCGTGGCACAGCTGATTGTCTCAGCTAGGTCTGAATGCTTACCTGTAGGTAGGAGGAGGCAGCTCAGTTGGAGTGCAGGGTAGGCACAGCATGGGAAGGCAGCTTAGGCAGGCATGCTGCAGGGCGCATGTGCTCTGCCGCCCAGGAGGTAAGGAGTGACTGGACCGGGCGAGCAACCAGGCGACCGGTTCGGGGGCATGGCCAGCCACTGATAGCTACCAGATCAGCGACCAATGCCAAATTATCACTACCAGTTCCAGAGAATCGGTGAGAACTGGTAGCAACCCACCACTGATTTGCATGCTTTTCAACTGCTAGGTGGGCAGGAGCTGGAGCAAGGAACGAGAGCTTAGCCGATTGTGCTGTGCTCAGGTCTTGAACCTGGACTGTCAGCTTTTCAGCTAACAAACTCAGCATCTGTAACCAGTGAGCCACCACACCCCAAAATACTATAAGTTCCAATCTTACATATTGATACAGCATATTAGCACAGAACTGTACTGATTTGAGAAGTTATTTTCAAGTTGTTGTCTGAGAGTAGTGGTATTAAATAGAAATCTCCCTAGCTGGAAATCTCTCCAAGACAAGATATATGAGGGTCTACTCTAGAGTCTTTATATAGGGAACAGTTTAAGAGGAGATGGCCTTGAACAAGGACACATACATGTAGTCCTTGACTGACAACACTTGAGCCCAAAATGTCCATTGCTAAGGAAGACAGTCGTTAAATGAGTTTTGTCACATTTCATGATTTTTCTTGCCACAGTTAAGTAAATCACTGCAGTATTAAGTTAGTAACACTGTTGTTAAGTGAACCTGGCTTCCCTATTGACTCTGCTTGGCAGCAGGTCTCAAAATGACTCTGGGACACTGCAACTGTCATAAGTACATGCCAGTTGCCAAGCATCTGAATGTAAACCATGTGACCATGGGGAAGCTACAACTGTCATAAGTGTGAAAAAAGGTCAGTGTCATTATTTCAGTGCTATTGTAAGTTTCAACAGTCACTAAATAAACTGTTGTAAGTCGAGGACTATCGGTAGACATAGCCAAAGATGCATAGGAGTATTGTTAAAACACCCAAAGAGGGATGTGCTGAGAATTACCAGGACAGTAATTTTTTTCACCTATAGGGGTACAAGGGGGGACAGAAGGACAGTGTCATAACGAAGGACAAAGGCTCTACCATCCCCATTTTTAAAAGATTTCTGTAATTATTTTTAAGGGGTGTGTGGAGATACTTGTTCTTACCAATTTAACAATGTGAACTTGAGAAGGAAACTCCCTATGAGGTGAGACAAGGGTGTTCATGACAAAGAGTTTCATAAGGAAGGTAGATATTCCATGTTCTAATCTATCTCATAAGATTACTGTGGTGAGAATAAAACAGAGAGGCATTCATTCCACACTTAAGTATGTAAAAGTAAGAATTATCCATCTTCCAAAAAACATCATTTCCAGACAGGACCAGGGTGTGAGCTGTAACCACAAATACATGTAATTTGAACTGTTTGCTCATTTAAAATGCTAGTTGACCTGAAAGTGGATTTTTTAGAAATTCCTCCTGACCTCCTGAATTCAGATGCCAGCTGAGATGGGCCTAGTTCAAAACCAGCCCTGAGAAATTGGCATGTAAAGTTCAGAAGTCCATCATGTCAAGGAGGACCTGCAAACATCAAGCAGATTGTCTTAAATGTGCTTTTTTTCCCTTCAAAGGGCAGCTGGACTGTTTTCTTTGAGAAAGAAGAAAATGTTTCGCTTCCCACCAAGAAGCTTCAACAATTCTGATGATGGGTTGGGAAGATAGAAGGATAGGTACTGACAGTTGAGACTGGATGTTGGGGGGATAGATTCTGACAGGATGGGAGAGATGGGAGGACTATATATTTCTTTGAAGTCATCTGCTCATTAGCACTCTCCCTGGAAGCCATTGAGGCCACTTGGGGGTTTATCTGTGCCTTCAAGGTCACCTGAATCAGAGTGCAATTGGGTGTGGAATCTTCTTGGAATGGCTGCAAGAGCTGCGTTGGAGACTGGAGATAGGTGTCTTATTTCTATTGAGGGAAGGCTGTTCAGTTTTAACACAGATGGATTCTTTTACCCCCCTTTCAAATCAATAATCCTCTCTATCCTATACGTGCTATAAATTTAGCAGAGTCATCCTATATACAACTCTGGTATATGTCAAGCAGATTCCACTTCCTCTCTTTTCTGGGCATGTCTTTATCTTAGAAAGGTGGGTCACTTCAATCAGGTCCCATCCAAAGGTTCAACATACCACTTCTTGGAAAGTCTACGTCCTGCTACTTGTGAAGATGAGGGCTAATCTTCACCATCCTGGATTTATCCATTGAAAGTTCTGCCTCTCAGTGATTGACTCTGGCCATTTCCTTCATAAAATGAGCTGCAGGTCAGCAGGTCATTCAACACCATTAAACATTCAGTCAGAGAGTATCAGATTTTCCCTTCATTATCATGCATGGGTCAAGCTTCCCTGCCCTGCCAGAAAAGGTTTCATTAGTTAAATAAGAATTGTCCAATAATTGCTGTATATCATTAACTGAAAAGAAGGTGGTGAGAAATGGGATGGACTGAAAGCATCATGGAATTGAGTAACTGAAAAAGAGAAAGGAATATAAATGAAGAATTTCTTTCTCTATTCTTCTTTGTTTGAAAAAGAATATTCAAATAAATACATGCATATTAATTACACCACTTTTCTCCTTGGCAGGAAACAATTGAATCTTATATTTTACTTACTCGTTCAATTTGTATTCTCCAAGAATCTTTACATCATACTCCTTCCTGCAGTCATCTCCACCTTAACAAAGGGTTGGACAGGTTCAGTGCGGGAAGAGTATTAGTCCAAATTGCTCAGTGAATTCCAAGGCTGATGACAAATCTGAGCCTCCGATTTTGTCACTACAACTACTGATAATAAATTTGTAAAGCATCTACAAGTAGTCCTCGACTAACAACTATTTGTTTAGTGACCATTTGAAGTTACAACAGTGAAAAAGGAGCCTCATGACTATTACAACCATTGCAGCATTCCCATAGTCATGTGATCAAAATTCAGATGCTTGGAAACTGGCTCATATTTATGACGGTTGCAGTGTCTCTGGGTCACCTTTTGTGATCTTTTGACAAAGTCAATGGGGAAGCCAGATTCACTTAACAACCATGTTGCTAAATTAACAACCTCAGTGATTCACTTAACAACTGTAGCCAGAAAGGTGGTAAAATGGGGCCAAACTCACTTTTGACAACTGTCTTGCTTGAAAATTTTGGGTTTAATTGTGGTCATAAGTCAAGGACTACCTGTATTCCATTGAGAATTCATTTCATTGCTACATAGCTACAGAGATAAATGTAGTTGTCAATCTATGACCATAATTGAGACACACAATTACGGTCTAAGTTGTGATGGTCTTAAAATAAGTCACATGACCAGACCCTGTTTCATTACCTTTTTGGCAGCAGTCATTGGTTGTAAAGCCAATGCCAATGGATGCTGACCCATTGTCGCTATGGGGCATTCAGGAGCACTTCAAACACTTGCAAGCTTTTGGAAAAACTAGCAAAATCAAGTCTAATATAATCTTGGAGGGGGAAGTGCGATGACAGCACCCAACACCTTGCAAAATGGCAAATACAAGAAAAGGCCTTACTCTGTGGTCATTCGTGTTTTTCCTGATGCAAACAAGACCAGAGACTCACTATATACTGTATAGTGAATATATTTAGTCCCTTTTCCCCTGCATCTTGCAAATTCTGTTTCCAGGGCTTCACAGTATCAAAAGACTAGAGCACTTTTGAAACTGGAATAATTTCATATATTTATTGAAAGAACAGGAAAGAAAAATCTACATATTTCTCTGGTGCCAAGCTTACAGCAGAGATGCTGATTCAAAGAGCCAATAAATTGGAACATGACAGCGAGACACAGAAAAATATCAGCAAATGGAACACAAGATCCCTTGCCTATACATCCAGTGCCCCTTGTTGGCGCCAGCAGGTCACCGTCTACTTGACATCTCAAAAATATTTGGATTTCATGCCCCGTTTAGAAAGCCCACTAAATATCAGAGCTCCAGTAGGTGGCAATACTAAACTGATCTTGGCTGACCAGGAAAATTGAACTAGTCCATATTGGTCAGAGTTTGGGTGGAAAATCCAATTAGTGAAGGAGGAACTCCAGGCTCGGTTAAGCATCAAAAGACAATTCCAAAGGTTTTTTCCAAAGACAACCAGACTGAAGTTCTGAAGAGTCAAAACTGAAGAAGCTTTTTGGATGAGAAGCAAAACATTTTCAAGGGAAAAAAATAAGAAGAAAATCCAGTTGCCTTTTGAAAAAGCATCTTTGGGACAACCATAACCTGGATGATGGAGAATCTCCATAGACATAAAAAAAACCATCACCTCCCAGAACAAAGCCAGGCCAAGCTCCTACCCAGAAAATAACACAAGACACGCCTAGGTCATCACCATGAGTGAAACTCAACTCAAAAAGAGATTGTGGATGGTCACCACCAGTCTCCAAATATTAAATGAAGGCTTGTGGGATAAATGTTTTATTTCTACTACTCTCCTTCCTGCCCTTCTTGCCAGGATGAAACTGGAACTGCTCCAGATTAGGACCTGGAGCCAAACAATTGGAGAAAATATGTTAACTCAAGACCTGCAAATTCCAGGAAGAGACACCAGTGTGCCAATGGACCTTTTATGGTGCCAGTCAGGTTCTCCACCTCACATATTTTATTTTTTTTAAATGTTTTAAGGGGTTTAATTATAATAAAGTAAATGGAAAGTTGACGTAGCAAAGCCAAAGGCCAGCTAGCAATTCTGTCTTTGCAAGAATTTTGCTGGGATTTGTAAATATTTGCTCTTAAGAAATTAAAGTGAGGTGATGGTTACACACCAGTGCTGTGTTTGAAGGGACACATATCTGCCCCCTCCCCTGACAAAAATAAAATAGTAGACAGGAGGGGGCAAAGGTTAAGATCCAGTTTATCTTTTAGAACATAGAATATCAGAGTTGGAAGGGACCTTGGAGGTCTTCTAATCTAACCCTCTACTCAAATTTGGGACCCTATACCATTTTAGACATATGGCTGGCCATAAAAACCTCCAATGAGGGAGCGCCTACAATTTCTGAAGGCAAGCTGCTCCACTTGGTTAATTGTTGTCATTGTTAGGAAATTTCTCCTTATTTCTAGGTTGATTTTCTCCTTAAATAATTTCTATCTATTGTTTCGTGTCTTGCCTTTAGGTGCTTTGCAGAATAGGTTGACCTCCTCTTCTTTGTGGCAGCCTCTCAAATATTGGAACACTGCTATCCTCTTGTCCTTCTTTTCACTAGACATACCTAATACCAGCAACTGCTCTTTATATGTTTTAGCCTCCAGTTCCCTAATCATCTTAGTTGTTGTTCTCTGCACTCTTTCCAGAGTCTCAACATCTTTTTTTTATATTGTGGTGACCAAAACTGAATAGAGGTGTTATGACATAATTTTGGAAGTGGAGAAATCTACTCCATAGAGTTCCTCAGCCAAATGCCATCGTCCCTTGGAGGATGCCAACATGGGAAATGCTGTTTTAAGGGAACAGATTCTGCATCAGGGACTACTAAACCCATGGGAACTTGGTTTCAGACAGAACATAGGATGCAGTTCCCTATTGTTGGAACCAGCGGCCAGCCCATACGATCCTAGAGACTCAGTTCACACAATACTCCAGATCAGTGTTTTTCTTGGGGTTGATGTTTGTACATCTTGAAGTTCTACCAGGGAATTCTGGAGAGTACTGGGAATGGATGTCCAGGAATCTTCAAGCCCTTCCTGAGGATTTCTGGGAATTGAAGTCCACACATTTGAAGTCCACACATTTGAAGTTCACACATTTGAAGTTGCCAAGTTGGAAAAACAGTAGGATTTGTTAAGATACAGCAGTTGGTTCTTCAGCACAAGAGAAAAGCCATAACATAATTTATTTGTTTCGTCCCCATTTGTGAAAGAGCAACACTTAATGTTTTGTAACCTAGCTTCAGGTGATTGGGAGAACCCATCTACTTCCATTTGCTGCTGTCCTGCAAACACAGTTGTGACTTATTACAGTAAGATTACCTCCAGCATAGCCTGAGATGCTGGTGAGCCAGTTTGGTTTAGCATTGTTTCTTAAAATGCAGACCTGCGACCCACTCTGGGGTCCTTGAAATCAAAATTACTTCTCAGTTTACGTTGAAAAATAATACAATATTAAAGCCCCATTCAACAATTGTGAGAAGCCATAGTGAATATATCAGTTTTAATTTTTAATACGATAAATGTTGATCAATATAACCCATGCAAACAAAAGCTCTCTTGGGGCCCTGGGAGTGGGGGGTAAAAGTGGGAAGGGATCCCGACAGCAAAAACTTTAGGAAAGGCGCATAAAAACCCAACTTCCAGCCCTGCCTTAGGCACCGAAGCCAGCGTTCACCCAGAGAATAACCATCATTGCCCCAATAAATAAACCAGGTTCCACAAACCCCACCGTCTGGATTCACACGACCAGATGACCTGCAAACCACTTGCGGAAAAAAGGAATCCCGGTTAGGTTCCATCCAAGGCCAGATCGTGGCAGTGAAGCGACCCCCCTCCTCCCAAACAAGACCCTCCTCTCCGGAAAACGCCCCCACCCTGCAAGCCCAACAAACCTGCTCTCTTCTCTGCTTGGCGGCGGGGGCGGAACGCGGCGCCCCTCAACTGCTTCAGGTTGCGGAAAAGCCCAGCGGTCAGGATACCCCTTGCTCGCCTGAGACAGCCGGGTGGGGCGGGGGAGGCAGGGTGGTTCCCACCGCCCGACGGAAGCGGAACGCCCCCACTCCTGCAGCCCGTGAACTGCGGGCGCTGCTGCGGCTGGTCGACGCGGGGCCGCGTTCGCCCGTGGAGCGCAGCTACTATGACCCGGATCGTGGTTTGGAGGACTGAAGCCTCGCCCCTTGGGTTGCCTAGACCTGGACTGCGTTCACACGTGATTGAATGCACCCGTTTCTCACGAGACGTTGCACTGCCGGCCAAAGGAAGATTTGACATAATGCGCTCCTTATAATGAATGCCCCCGCAATTGAAGTCGATCTGTTGTGCCAGTCCGGGAAATGGACTCGTTTAGTAAGCGAGGGGCAAACCAAGATCATTGGATAAAGCTAGCCGCGATGCGCAAGTTTTTAAAGTTCCACTGTTTTATTTTTTTTGTTAATTAGCAAAGCAGCCAACTCACAAAGAAATTGCAGGTAGTCCTCGATTTATGACCACGATTGAGTCAAACATTTATGTTTCTGAGTGAGACGGTTGTTAAGTGAGTTTTGCCCCATTTTACGACTTTTCTTGTCACATTTGTTAACTGAATCACTGTAGTTGTTAATTTCGTAACCCAGAATTTTGGTTGCTAAGTGAAAATCTGTTAAGTGAATTTTGCCCCATTTTACAACCTTTCGTGCCACAGTTGCGAAGTGAACCACTGCAGTTGTTAAGTCAGTAACAAGGTTGTTAAGTGAATCTAGTTTCCCCATTGACTTTGCTTGACAGAAGTTTGCAAAAGGTTATCACATGATCCTGTGACACTGCAACAGTCATAAATATGAACCAGTTGCATCTGAATGTAAATCACATGACCACAGGATGAACAATGGTCCTAAGTGTGAAAAATGATGATGTCCCTTTTTTCAGGGCTGTTGTAACTTTGGTTATTAAATGAACCATTGTAAGTCGAGGACTATCTGTTCATGAAAGAACGACCAATAAAAGGGAAAAGGAAGGCAAGGAGGAATAACTGCATTTTAAAAAAAAGATATAGAGAAGCAACAACTGAACATGGGATTCTCTAAGAGAGACCAAACAGAAATTGCAAAGAAATGGAAACATTTTTCCTTTAAACCTCAATTATTGTTTTTTAGTTATAGTCGTTTATGATCGGATTATACACACAGTCCTGCAAAAGGGGTGGACCGTGGAAGTGATGTCACATGCATCATGACATCATTGCAAATGTTGTGATGTCATTGTGTCATGGATCTGCTACCAGTGACTCAATGCTAAAGCAAAACATGGATTATTGGCTCATGGTTTAGCACTATGTGCTTACTGCACCAACTATGGTTTGCAACTAACACTAACCCTAATGCAGGATGTTAGTCAACTGTAGCATATTAGTCACGTAACAAGCCTTAGATTTCAAAAACCAGATGCTTAATGTCCCAAGAGAAGTTTCAGTATGTAATTTTAACAAATCTGTAATGTGTTACTGTAATTTGTAATTAAATAAAAAGTACAAATATAGAAAGCATCAATACAATATTAGCATGTATAAACATGGCAAGAAAAATAGAAAAGGGAAGAGAAGCAAAAGTCTTTAAATCGTTTTAAAGATTTTCAAAAACTGTTAAGCATAATTCTTTGAATTATTGATGTTAAAATGGGAACAACCATCATATTATATCCATCCATTGCTGCAAATCACAGGTAAATTTCTCTTCATGCTGATAAGAATTTTTTAGCCCAAAAAAAAAAAAGCACTGTTCTCGATATTAGAAATATAGTAAAAAAAAAGTGTGTATTTTTAATATGCAGCAATTAATCTAGAGCAGGGGTGGGCAATTAATTTTCCCCAAGGGATCCATGAGAAATGGACTGTTGAGGAAGGGCTGAACTAATAGGGCTATGAAGCTGCATAAGCATGCACACATGAAAATTGTGGGGGGGTGTGGGGGGGAGAGGAATATTTGCCTTCAAAATAAAATAAAAGTAATCCAAAGAGCCGGATGTGGCCAGGAGGCCATAAAATGCTCAGGTCTGTTCTAGAGTCACCATCTTGTTAATAAAGGCAGCCCAAAACCTGCCATAGGACATGACTGAACCATGTGGATTAATATGCCAATTCTATTAAAGTTCAGAAAATAAATCTCCCTGTGTCAGGATGCTTATTCCCAAACCAATGTAACAACTGCTGCTTTCGTGAGGCTCGACCAGGCCTGGAATACCAAAATAAATTAAAACAAAGCCTATGTTGCAGAAAGACATTCAGGAATAGAGGTGCAACAGCTGGTGCAAATCCCTTTGAACATATAAAGGACACCAGCTGTTTCTGCCACCATCTGGTGCTAATTGGAATACATAAATTTGAGGGGTTATCATTAGCATATGATTGCACTATTAGCTAAGGAATAAGTGCAGAGTTGCATTAGTGTTCAGGACATACTTATGTGCCTATTACTACTTAAAGGATGCATTTTTTAAGCCTGGACCTCTAAACATCAAGCTTTCTTAAGAAGGATCTTTAGGTATCATTGTACTGGATCCTACATGTTTGAGAGTCCACTTTGAAAGGATCTCAGAGACTTTTCATTTAATCCAACTAATCTGTTAAAATATAATCCTAAAACTGACTTCAGGGTGTTGAGTTTTCCTGCATTGACACATATTTACAACATTAAAAGCAGTTTTTTGTAAAGTGGGTAAGGAGATGAAAGGAATATTGTCTTGGATAATAAAGAGAGGCCCTATAAATACTTCTAAATCAGTGTTTCTAAAACTTCAAGATAGGTGAACTCTCAGAATTCCACAATTGGTATGGTCAATAATAATTCTTTTTGTCAATCCAACCAATTTGCAAGGGAGAAAACTGTCCTGGACTCTTGGTATTTAGAGTTAGTGGATCTGGGCTGCAGAATTCCAGCCAGCCAGTAGATGGCAGCACAGGTACAGAAGCACCTTATTGCTTCTGTCATCTAATGGACACCTGCAGTTTTGCTGCCCAAATCTTGTAATCTTACCATAAAGTAGTGTTTCTCAATCTTGATGTCTTAGAAGTGTGGACTTCAACTCCCAGAATACCCCAGCCAGCATTTGCCAAACACTGCCATAAAGAGAAGCTGTTCTCTCAGGCTGAAGTTCATGACCTCAACGATTTAGTGGCCACATTTGGTTGTCTTCCCCAGTGGTGAAATCCAATTTTTTACTACCGGTTTTGTGGGTGTGGCTTGGTGGGTGTGGTGTGGCTTGGTGGGCATGGCAGGTGAAGGATACTGCAAAATCTCCATTCCCACCCCTCTCCTGGGGGACAGATATTGCAAAATCTCCATTCCTACC
Source organism: Sibynophis collaris (assembly GCA_036250565.1). Classification (NCBI taxonomy): domain Eukaryota; kingdom Metazoa; phylum Chordata; class Lepidosauria; order Squamata; family Sibynophiidae; genus Sibynophis; species Sibynophis collaris. The sequence continues at coordinate 75 of JANHFK010011349.1, read as the reverse complement.
CTACTCCTGGGGGACAGATATTGCAAAATCTCCATTCCCACCGCACTCTGGGGTCAGACAGAAGTGGTATTTGCC